>BQNB010128299.1:0-16173 GCA_026074375.1 Tanacetum coccineum | reverse complement strand
ATGTCCTGCTATAAACACGACTTTAAGATATGATAAGAACACACATCTGTAAAACTCAACTACAACATCAAATAAGTGATAATCAACTGTCTTTGTAATCACATCTTCAAATAATACCAAAATAATAGCCATAAATCCAATAATAATAAACTGTTGTAAGAAATAGTTCTATTCGAGATCTAAACACGTCTATTGTCCAACATCGGACAAAACCAACAGTATAAACAATAAGCCTAGCAGTATTAACCAAACTGCCTTTTAACGCTAGCAGTAGAAACATCCAACAAACAAATTGGTAGTACTAAGTGCAAGCAAACAACACTAAGTGCTCTGATACCACTTGTGGATCCCCTTTTTACAGATCTTAGATTAGCTTGTTAAAGCTTAAGCTGTCTTAGATAGATCTTAAACAACTTTGATAAAAACCCTGAGTAATATATAAAGATTATGCGGAAACTAATCTTTATACACCAGAAGAAACAATGTAACAGTAACACAAGAACTTTTACAAAACTTTCAATATATTGAATGATTCACAAAACAACTATATGTTTTGCCTAAATAACTATGACTTTTCTATCTTTTTATTCTCTTCTTCTTCGTCTACCTAACTATGCCGTAAGGGTTCCTTTTATACACCAAGGAAACCCTAATGGGCTTACAAAACGCGTTAAGTGATCATGCATATATATTCCTAATATAACGCATGCATATCACTTAAGCAGTACTAACTATATATGACTAACAGTACTAAATATACAACTAGCAGTACTAACTATAACTGGAAGTACTAACAATGTACTGGCAGTTTTAACTAACTATCAGTAGTACTAAGTGTAAAAACTCTAAATCCCAACAATCCTCCCCTAAACTTGTGATTTACCATCAAATCTCAAGTTTCTTCTAATGTATTATGCTGAAGATGCTTCCAAACACTTTACTTCCTTGGTCTGTTTGCAATATTGTAGATCTTTGTCAAAATCTCATCTGTCATCTCTGACTATTGATCCACTCTTAGCTTGTTACTTAGCATCAAAATTGCAAGTCCCTTTGTTAGTGGATAATCCTTTTCAACCAACATGAATATATCTTGTCCTCTTGTAGAAGATACATGATGTACTCCAGATGAACCATACAGTCTCCATGTCAAAGGATCATACATATATCTTTATAGATTCCATAGTACATCATCTTTATCTAATTCAAAAAGTCTTTTTAAGTTTCACCCATAAAGCTTTTTTTATCTTCAGTAAGTCCTGATGAGTTGTATCTTTCTTGAACTAAGCTCCATAATTTGATCAGATCATCCCTGTCAAAATTCTTAAGCATGTCCCTTCAAAACTGATACACCTCTGTGTGATTGCCTACTCTGATGATTTTCCAAAATTGCATAGTGTCATCAGAGTGAACTTCCCATCCAATTATTGGGTATTTGGTTTGAAGAGCTTCAACATTTATACCTTCATCTGGAACTATAATTCCATTTGATACAGCTTTTTCTTTGAACAATGCATCTGTTTTTTGGTTCTCATCTGTTTTGCTCTGAACTGACTCTAAACTTCTTTAGTTTATTTATTCTTTGTCTTTTAGCAGGTTTTGGTTTAGCATCTTGACTTCTCTTTTAAGTCCTTTGAAACTTCTTACTTCATAATCCATATAGCACCAATAATGAATTTTGATACCCATACTTTTTCAAATAGTGAGTCTTATATCATCATAAGCTCATTCCTTGGAAGTTTTTTCATCTTGTACCTCCCTAATTCCTTCAAGTACAAATCATATTCTTCCTTACTTCAACTACAGATCTAGGTCTATTTTGAAGAGCAGATACCTTATAACAGAAGATCATTCCAATCAAATGACAAGCAATAACAAACTCCAGTTACAACTTCTTTCTTCTTTCTTTCTAGCTTTATCAACTATCTTGCAATTGTTTGGCAAGTTCAGAATCTCTTGTGCAATCCGTTTCTTTCTCCTTATTAAATCTGTTCTTGTAATCTAACGTCTAACGGCTTCTTCATAACCAAGCCTTCTTCTTGCTCTTTCTTCTTTGGACATCATTTGAACATATTCAATCTCAATCACGATTGCCTTGCCATTATCTTTCTCTTCTGTTTCAATCCTTCTTATATATACCAAACTATTCAGCAAGCATACTAACCCAGAGTTTCAGTGGCAGTACTAATTGGTACACTAGCAGTATTCAGTGCAGTATCAGCAGTAGTAACCTCTTGTTCCCCTTTTTCACCACTTCTTTGATCTTCCACAAGCTCAGTAGGTTCTTCTATTAATTCAGTAGTCTCTTCCTCTTTTAGCAATACCTCAGTATCATCGCTAATCTTTTCCTGAATCTCTGCATCATGTAGAGGAACTAAAGAAATATCAGCATCCATGTCTAATTCTTCAATCAAACTCCTTCCCTATTTGGAAGAATCCTCCTCTACAACTTCATCTTCAGAAAGAACTATCTTTGTTCTTCTCCTAGCTTTGCCTGTCTTGACTTGCTTCTCCAACTTCTTCACTTTTTTGACTTGGTGTTCGTCAATTCATTCTCCAAGCTTCCAACTTTATTGGTTAACTAAGTAACCGAATCCATCAATTCATTAAGTGACACACTAACCTCATCACGTCCAAGTGATTAAACACTTTGGAGAGGTGATTCATGAGGCATAGGAGTAGGCTCCTCTGCAGTAGGTGTAGTTTCTGTGATGGGTGGTGGTGAAGTGGAAGGAGCACTGACTGGTGTATGTTGAGGTGATAAGGATGGTGAAGATGTGATTCTTGAGGCAGATGTTTTAGGTGCAGTGATAATGGAAGGAACTAAAGGAATGTCTTCACCAGAATAACCCCTTGTAACTCACTTCATGTTATTAAAAACTTTCTGTGTAAGTGCAGGAGTGGGATAGGTTCTTGTGTGGGGTTAAAGAAGTCTCCTTTGCTTATTTAAACAAATTTGGATAAATCTAGGATACATAAAAAACCTATGAGGGTTATCTAAATTCTTTACCATTGCATCAAAGATGAATTTTGAGAAGTTAAAAGTTTTGTTTGTTGCCAGGCAGATAATAGCAGTAGCTATATTGCTGCTAAACTGCTCCCAAGAAGTCTTTTTAGGACTCAAGCAGCAGAGGATTGTATGAATGAAAAACCTTCACTGTGGTGAAAAATTACCCTTTTGAAATTTAAGCTTATCAGAATCAGTTGCATACCCCATGAGAGCAAGTTGCTCAAATATCTTTGTGTTAGGTAAAGAAGTAATTCTACCATTGTCCTCCAACTTCAGATGTCTTCTTAAAGATGCTTCAGTGATGGTCTTGGCTTGTCCATCTATGCTAGCAGTTAGTTCTACTTCTCCATTAACATTTGTGCTAGCAGTAGCTGTTGTCCAAAATTGTTTGATAAATGAAGCATATATTGTTGGATTCTCTGTAAGGGCATAGTGAATGTGACTAGCAGTTAGGAAATCAATGATCTGATAAAACTCTGCACTTCCCTCTGGTTTCTCTAAGTATGCCACCATGTTGTGCTTGTCGCAAAACTCCAAAGTAGCCATTTGATGAATAGAAAGTTGATTAAGGTTCTGGGATATGTTTGTGAGAGAGAGAGTACGGATGTTTGGTAGAGTTAATTGATATTTGAGAGAGTATTTAAGAGTTTAAAGTGTCACCGACTGAAGAAGATTTGTACTTATCTTGAAGAAATCTTTTAAGTTTATAGAAAGATCAAGAATTCTTCAATTAGTCAAACCCTATAGCCTATAAGCATGGCAGTTGGCGGAAATTTAGCAACGGCTAGAAATTGGGAAGGAAATTTAGTTATGGGTCAAACAGTACTAACGGTCTTCTAGCAGTACTAAAATTAGCTTAGCAGTACTAACTTTGAGCCCAACAGTCTTATAAGATGGTTAGTAGTACTAAGCAATACCCAGCAGTACTAAGTAATGCCCAGCAGTACTAACTTGAAAAGACCAATATTAACTTGAAATTCCTCTATAGAGCTTTTCCATCACCAATCTCACTTTCTCTCTTTCTTTTTTATGCTCACACATTATCTCTTAATTCTTTTTGCTCACCAATTCACTCTTTCTGTTTTTCACACAACTCTCTTTCTGTTTTTGAGCTCACAATTTCTCTCTATTCTTTTTGCTCACCAAGTCACATAATTTTGTACAAATTCCATCAATTCCATTTGTTGCATACTGTCCTCCCCACTTCCAAGTGTGTAACCTCTTGAGAGAGGTGGATCATTGGACTTTTAGATGCAGCCTCAAACCTAGTTTGAGCATCTACATCCCCAATATGGTAACTTGGCACCTGGGACCACTACCTGAACCAAATCCCAAAGGACTTAATTCATTAAGTGTTGCCATGGATTGGGTCTTAGTTTATGTTACCACTGTCCTGCTCTGCTTCTAAGCTAGAAGCAGTAGTGGCAGCCCTTTCCATTCTGTCACCCAACTCCTTATGGACAGCCTCATCACCAACCTTTGTCAGGGGGACCACCAGACTGAGGTACCTTAGTGTCCCGACCTCTTTTGATTTTCCAATGTGTTTGACACTTTTTGTCAGATGTAACAAGTTTTTCCAATCATACTTGAGTGCATAGTAGACATCATGAGCCTCCCCTCAAACAATACTTCACTTGATAACAGTCAATCAATTTTGCTTATCCTGCAAATGTTAGTCCAAAACCAAGAAAAACACAATCCAAAGCATTTTCTTGACTAGCAGTATTAATTTTGACTAACAGTTTTAACTTTAGCAGTTTTAAGTACAACTAGCAGTACTAATTATACTTAGCAGTATTAACATTTGCTTTAACAGTTTTAACTCTGTCTTCAATAATTATACAACAACATGCCTCTATTCATCACAAGCACACTAGAAAAGACTAGATAGACATGTGAGAATTCATGAGGATCCATATTTATGTATAACCCATGAATAGAAGTTAATGACTGTTAAACCTCCCCTTAATTCATGCTTTAGGGATTAAGCATACCAATGCTTGCAATCAAAAACTACATAGTCAAATTGCTTACAAATGTATGATCCACTGTTTTTGGAGGTATGATCAACTATATTCCTTTTTGGTCTCCAAACCCAGCATGCTGAGGACTTAACAGCATTAATCCCTTGTTTCCCAACAGCACTTGTCACCCTTTTTCCTTTAGCAGTATTAACAGATTTTACTTTAGCAGTATTAACTTTGTTATTCAAACTTCTGTTATTGAGTGTTGTTTTTTGATTAAAAGGTCTCCTAGAAAGTGAATGTGCCTTTTGAAAAATATATGTGTTAAGTTATTTGCAACATTCACAGGAAGAGTTTGGGTGCAGCAGTTCTAGGATTCTAGCACAGCACAAGTGGTGTTGCTGCCTCTTTGAAACCCTTTGCCAGCAAGTACTAATGGGACAATACCAGACTTGGTTAAAACGCTGTTGGAGGCAAAATTTCTCCTATAATTAGAGAAAATTTGATGATTAGTCCCTCCAAGCATATTCCAAACTGGTCTAACTTCCCCTTGACCATATCCTTTTGCACATTGTTTTATCACAAGTTTTTTGTACCCATCTTTTTAATCATGAAAATCACAGTCTTTAAATTAGATGGTTAAAACTCCCCACATACAAAACAGGCTTTCTTGTAAACAAAACCCAGCTCCTAATATTTTTGAGTTTTCTTTTCAGTTCCAGTTTGTTCTGTTATTCCTAAGGGGTTTTTCATTAATTTTCCTAGGTTTGTTTAGCTTGCACAGGTTTAGCACAGATTTATGTTGAACAAATTCAGATACATTTCTTCACACTTCATCCTCATCACAATCAGATAACCCAATCTCAAATTATTGGGACCACCATTGTTTTTCTTACTCTCATTTGAGGAATTTTTCACTACACATGTTTTGACATTAACTCCATAGCCTTCAAATTCAGGCTGTTGAAACTCCTTAAGAACCGAGAGCTAACAAATCAATAGTTGGGAGGTGCAACAATACCTGTATAGAGTGAAAAGCATTATACCACTCACAACACCTTTTACTATTGTTATCAGAAATTTGACTCCTTATCAATTTATCTACGCTCTTAGAGGCATTTTCAAATTTATCAATTTTAATTTTATTGCTCTCCTTTTCTTTCTTAAGTTTTTCTATCTGAATATTAAGATCATTGATTTCTGAGTCTCTAAATGAGCATCTCTTTTAAAGACAACAATATACGATCGCAAAGCATAAACCTCATTCTTTTTGTAGAAGACAAGTTGTTCTTTTACAGAAGCTAGACCTCTTTTATATGTAGCTAGATCAAACTCAGATTTAACTCTTAAGCTGTCATACTGAGATTTAAGAGTTTCATAGGATTTAAGACAAGTGTCAGAACAGGTTTTATGATTATATACCTCTGAGTCTGAGAAGCAATAAGTTGCCGAATATGGTAGGGACTTCCCATCCACCATAAAACTCTAATCGAAAACCTTCCTCTATTAAACCCCACCATTGCTTTGGAAGAAGTGTCTTCTACATTCACAGTTCTTTTTGAGCTTTCTTGATTCCTAGATCTGCTTATCTTAATTCATAGCCTGCTTTCCTTATTCCTAGGACATTTGCATTCTCTTGTAAAAAGTCCCATCTTTATAAACAATGTGAAGCCATTTTAAACCTTTGATTTGTCATTGCAAACGTATCACTGACGTTCCATTGATGAAAATCTTCTTACCAGTTCTCTGATAAAACTTTATTGCTTTCAAACTTAGTAATGCCAATTGCCACATTAAATCCATTTCTTCAAGATAATCTTCATGGATTTTCTCTAGGTCTTCATGAACAACCTGAGACCCATTTGGTTGATTGGCCAGAAAAACATAGACTGTGGCATCACTGGGCTACAGTAACTATTAGTAGGTACTAGCAGAGTTAACATGAGTACTAGCTGTATTATCATGAACATTATCAAGCTATCTCATAGAATACTGCCAGGAGTTTAGATACAAAGGGCTAACGTTTCTGTGAACTTGAATTTGAGCTTGAGGTTACACTTCTTTTGACCTCTTGTTTAACAATCTTAAAATTGTTGTAGAGATCATCAAAACTTATTGTGCCCAGATCTAGTTTATTCCTCCAGACCACAACATGCATGCTCTATTCAGAAGGAAGGCTTCTCAAGAATTTAAAGTTTAGATCTTCTTAAGAGATGTTTTCACCTAAGATGGCCAACTGGCTAACAATTTTTTGAAGCCTATTTGAAATGGAGTCAAGAGACTCTTGGCTTGAAGCACTGAAGTTCTCATACATCTGCTTCAAAAGTGTCTTTTGAGTCTTCTTAAGCTTCATTTCCACCAAAATCTTGCTTGTAAGGCTTCAAACAAAAGTTTTGCATCCTTGTATTGACTTAATGTCATTGATGTCATTAGGAAGTTGCCATCACAACATGCACCTTGCTTTTAAAAAACAAAGACACCACCATTTTTCTTCTGTGCCTTCTCTTCAGCGGTAAACTGGTTTCCCCTGGTATAGTTTTGAAAGTAGAGTACATCCTGCGTTTGTTTGTAGTTCAGCTACAAACTGCTTGAAAGAGTTGTCATCCCCTATGACTTCCCATAGAGCATAATCTTGCACATGAAAGTACTGTTCGATCCTTAGCTTCCACATCTCATAGTCACCCAGTTTCAAAAGGGGCAACTTTGCAATAGCATTGTTTTGGGTAGTTTCAAGATCCATTTCTTTGATTAAATAAAGAGTTCTTCTAGTTTGTAACTTCTTGAACAAGGTTTCAGAACACAAGCTCTGATACCACTTGTTGATCCCCTTTTTACAGATCTTAGATTAACTTATTAAAGCTTAAGTTGTCTTAGATAGATCTTAAACAACTTTGATAGAAACCCTGAGTAATATATAAAGATTATGCGGAAACTAATCTTTATACACCAGAAGAAACAATATAATAGCAACACAAGAACTATCACAAAACTTTCAATATATTGAATGATTCACAAAATAACTACTCCCTCTGTCATAATTTACTTGTCCCTGTTTGACTTTTTGGGTCTTTTTTTATCAACTTTGACCTTAAATAATCTTGTTTGTATTATTTAGTATATGATGCAAAATATATGAATGGATTGAGTTTTAAATGTATATTCCATTGGTATAATTTTCATCAAGTATTATGTAATGCAATTTTTTTTATTTAAGGTCAAAGTTTATAAGGAAAGACCCACAAAGTCAAACAGGGACAAATAAATTAGGACAGAGAGAGTATATGTTTTGCCTAAATAACTATGACTTTTCTATCTTTGGATTCATATTTTTAACTATGTCGTAAGGGTTCCTTTTATACACCAAGGAAACCCTAATAAGCTTACAAAACGCGTTAAATGATCATGCATATCTATTCCTAATATAACTCATGCATATCGCTTAAGCAGTACTAACTATATATGACTAACAATACTAAATATACAACTAACAATACTAACTATAACTGGCAGTACTAACAATGTACTGGCAGTACTAACTAACTATCAGCAATACTAAGTGTAGAAGCTCTAAATCCTAACATAGTAGAAGTCTCTGGAGCAACCACGGAAGTAGAAGGAATAATAGTAGGAATATCACCAAAAAGAATAACCCGAAAGGGCGGTGATCCCACACTCTCATCCGAAGAATAAGAAGAAATAGCAATAGCTGAAGCTGCCATGATCTGCACAAGCCAAAGTTTATATAAATCTCTTTTATATAAAACCACGCAAGGGCATAAAGGAAACGATGAATAAATGGCAGGTAAACTATGCAAAAATAATAGACTCAAGGTGATATACAGAAATCATATATATTATGTATAGCAAGGATAGACAACCACGTAAGCCCATATAAAGGCACAAAGGATCACATACAGGTTATAAGACCAGACCTAGTAAAACTACCTGGTTTTGTATAAGCTTTGGCTCCGATCACCAATCTGTCACAACCCCAGAAAAGACGGGGCCTGGACGAATCCGCGTCCGAGGTGCGTGAAGTCCATAACAAACCGAACACAAAGGCAGATAAAAGAATGCGCCACTAATCATGGAACCGTATTGAAAAAATAGTTGTACTCGATGCGCATAAAAGCAATAAATTTAAGTTTTACAGACCGTCATAAGAGAGTTTTAAATGTAGCGGAAGCATAACAAAGTTTGATAATGACAACGAGTATATAAATAGATAAGTCTTGAAATTGGCGAAGTCACATAGCACATAGACTTCATTTAGCATCAAGAATCAAGCCAAGCTAAGCACCTGAGAAAACATGTTTAAAACGTCAACATAATGTTGGTGAATTCATAGGTTTAAGTTAATACAAGAGTGGACCACAAGATTTCAAAACGTATGCGACTACTATAACAGATACAACATCACATAAAAAGTATTTCCTGTTACGCTAAGCTCATGACACCGATGCTAATAAAGTAGTGCATATCATATCATGCCACATTGTATTTCTGCCCTTAACTGGTGTCCCAAACTAAAGACCACCACAACGCACAATCGACATGACATATATCCATTTATTCGCAGCTAATTTAGAACCAAACCATATAGGGGTAATTAGTCCTAATAGATCTATTTACGCAATCACGCTCACTTAACCAATCCAATTGGCCATAGGTGACTAACGGTTCATGATAGTTCGGGCAATAGTGGTTTGTAAGGAAACTTAGGCAACACATAAACATGTAAAACTCACGTTAAGAACTTGTGTCCAATTTTGAAAGCAAACAATGTTTCTCACCCCAGAGTATAAAGCATTTAAAAATAGGTAAAACGTAGGGCTATGAACTCACCTTAAGCAAGTGGTGAATCGATAATCAACGAGGAAGAACCGAAAGGTCCTACACGCGACCTAAATAAATGGCTTGTCTTAGGTAAACGAAAGATAACCGAAACTTGTACGACACGCTTTCAAGAGAAAAGAAACCCATATGTGTTTGTGCTTTAGTTTGTTTAATAAAGTATGACTAAATATTGACTAAATAAATATTATAGAGTTGTTTTTCGTAATCTGGCGTTTATCCAAAAATTTACTACTTTTAGTAAGTATACTTATTTAGGAAGTTTTTAGTTTCAGAAGCACGTTACATACCACTCCCATTATATTGTTAAGTTTCTTTATTTTACACAAAATGCGGCTAAACATAACCATAATCGCTTCACTTCACGTCCGATCCGCTAAGTTTTACCAAACTTACTTATTTTTGTAACTTTATCGCTTTTCTAAAATATGTTTAATGACGTACTTTAAAAATAATGCCTAATCTTTATATATGTGTAATATATGTTCTTGTTAGAGTCTTAGAAGTACAAAAAATATCCGAAAGTGGTACGATATACCCATTTTACTATTCACACAGCAAACCTATTCATTGGGGTTTTGCACCAAAAAATTGTTTCAAGTTTCATCTTGGATTATAATCTGACCGTTTCTAGTGCTGATCTTTAAAGTGCGATAATGTGAAAAAACTTATCTAATTTCGAAACAAGCTCTTCAAAAACTACTTTTACGCCTAATGAAGACATTTTTAGGTCGCTCAAAACCTCAAAACTAATTCGGATCAGCAACATGTCTTTTCATAAATACTCCCAAAAATCCATCCAAACGATCAATAGTGATTATTCTAGCTAATCCGATCAACTACCAAACACCCAACAAAACCACACTTAATCTAACCTAACCCCTTCATTTCTATTGTTGCAACACACTTTTCAACTCATCTCACCATAATTATAAAAAAAAATACAAAACAACTAAACATAATATTCCTTCTTTATAAAGTGTCAAGTTACTTTTATCATTTCTTTTAAAAAGTAACACAAACACATGGATTCTTAAACTTGAACAATATATTCATAGAATAAAAGAATGAAACAGAGATGACTTATAGAAATCTTTCAAGAAAATGAAAAAAACAAGTAGAGTAATCACAAGATATATACTCAAGATGACTTGATCTATAAAACCTCACTTATAAAATTAGAAACCCCTCAATTTTATCAATTTGAGAATCTTGATTAATTGGAAGGTTTAAGGTTTAAACAACCTTAGATAGTCTTGGAAATGATCTTGGTATACTTGTATCTTGCTAAAAATCAAAGTTATGGATTGGGTATGTGTATGTATATATGACGTTGTCTTATGGGGGGGGGGTGGGGGAGGGGGGGTGGGTGTGGGGGGGGGGGGGGGGGGGGGGGGTGGAGTAGGGGGAGCACCAAAGGAAGAATGAGAAAATTTTTGGGAGGAGGATAAGGAAATGATGTTAAACCCTAAGTTGTGAGTGGGTGATGCTTATATAGAGCTAAGACTTGAACCATGTGACCAAGTGACTAGCAAATTTTATGCACCAAGGTCCTTAAGGTCCATGTGGGCATGGGCTATATGAGCCAAGGAGGAGAGGACAATTGTTCAAGCCAACTTTGGCTCCAAGTTTAGCTCATGGCTTGGTCTTGGCTCACCAATAATGGTCCAAGTGTGTAAGAAATGGCATGCATGCAAGTCACTAGACAACAAAGTTGTCATTTTCCTTCACATGCATGGTAAGTTTTCAAATTTTTAGTTAGTGGAGCATAAATGATTTAATTTCATGTCTAATGCTTGTCACAATGCTAAAATTTTGTGGGGTAGTGGTGAGGGCATTGAGTATGATTGTCATGAAATTTTGGACTCTAGGGTATATGTATTATCGATAACTTGAATTTACACGATAGATTTCGAGTTTTCGGGTGTTCCGTTTTACTCTCGGGGTCTAAAGCGAAAAAAAAACGCAAATTTAAAAGATAAAAACCCTAAAATTAATATCGAATGTGATTAAAAATCACATAAACACTTAGAAAAGTTAAAAAATATCTCATATAAGGCCTTAAACTTTATTAATAACAATTGCGGGACGGCCCGATGACGTTACTCTATGATTTCAACGCTGTCTTAACTTCTCAGTAAAACTGTCAGATTCAAGTAAGTATAATAGTCAAAAGTAATGATCGGAAATGTTTAAAATATGACTTAAAATTTTAGGGTTTGTGACAATTAACACTTAAGAAATTATTCTTTTTATTATACAAGAAACATACTACATGCAACTAGAGGGAGTCTAACAAAAGTACATTATTCATGAACTACACCAAGATCTAAACAAACTACATGAGGTAGATAAAGTTAATACTACATAAGTCCTAGATGATCCTTGATTCATAGGAAATGACTTTGAGCAAAAGGTTAGGGTGACATATTATGAGGTGGTATGACCAAATTTTCAAGGGTGAGGTGGAGATAGTGAGGAAATGGCGGAATTAAGAAGAAACTCAATGTGAGCAAACATTAAGTTCATCTCATCCCTAAGAGAGAAGATAAGATTATGGCTGTGAAAGCAACAAAGACAAGTTGACCTATGATAGTCATGATAGTTGAAGTAAATGGGGTGACCCATGAGAGGTGGTTGAGGTGGTGGTTGTGGTGAAGGTGGTGAAGGAGTATCAATAATTTGATCAAGAGGAGTGATTGGTGACAAGGAAAGAGTGATATCTAAGGAAGGCTGACTTTAGAGTGAAGTTGGGAGTAAGGGTCTTGAAGGTGCATCCATGAGATTTTCAAGAAAAGGGTTGGATGGTTGAGGAGAGGGTGTGTCATTAGAAGTAGGAGGTGAGGATTATGGTTTTGATTCAAATAAGGAAGAGGTAGTACCAAAGGTAGATGATGTATCTTTGGTTGATGGAGTTTTTGATAGTGCATTTGGTGGAGATGGAGAAGAGGATGTTGTTATGGGAGAAGGTGTGGTAGTGTCATCTTCATCACTAAAGATGTTGACAAATAGTTGTCTAGGTGGGATGATGGTTAGTTTGATTTTCTTAGAAGGGTTAAAGGAGGAAGCTTGAGTGGAGGCCATGGAAGAGGGATATGAAAGAGATGAAGATGATAAGAAGAATGTCGAGGATGGGTATTTAATTTAGAAGGAGTGGATTAAAGAGGTAAAGCATGAGGTTTAAGGAAGGGAGATTCCAAAAATGGTTTAGCAAAATGCAAGAAATGTAGATGTGTCTAGAAGAGAGGATAGTCAACTACACAGAAAATCAAGAGACACAGTAAAAATTCTGTGATTCCTGGTGGCGGTCCCATATATATGTGGTGGTCCCAGATATATTTGGGGACCGCCCCTTATTTATGGGGGCTATTTTTTGGAGAAACGAAAATTTTCTAGTTTTCCTGATTTCTGTGAATCTTGTATAGAAAAGGTTTCCCAGATTTTCCCTTTTGCAGTCAATCCTATTTCACCATGAATCATCTAATACTTCCTAGTAATCAAATGCACAAAGCTAGCTATCCTAAATTCTATATAGGTATATTGACTAGGAAATAATCATGCATAATATCATAGAGATAACCATAGTGTATCAAAGTGCATGCAATCAAGGTTTAGGATGATAAAATGGAATGATCATCCAAGGCAAGTTACTTTGCCCATACTAAGTACTAAGATGATACTAAATAGCATAAGTTCAAGTACCTAAGCATAGATGGCAATAATAAGTACCAACAAGCATAATAAAGTAGTAAATATAATTAATATTATCTTATATCAATTGTCCAAATTGCTCACTTCTTCTTCATATTTCTCTACAAATTCTTAAAGCCCTTCCCGATTGACCTTAATCCACCATGATGCTCATCTTGTAAATGAACTTGACAGTTGAGGATTTCGGTTTGGCGGGTGTAAAATGGTTCCATGTCAGGGTCAATGTTTGATGGGTTTTGAAAGACTCGAGGAACCTTATTTGTTAATGAATCAACAAAATGGGTGGGGGAAGGAGTGCTTGCATGCGAGGTCCCTTCGTCATTTCCATCATCATCATCATCATCATCATCATTGATATGAGAGGAAGATGGTTGATCGAAGGCGGAGGAAGAAGAAGTGGAGTGACGACCTCTTTTCATGCCATAATCCTTTCGAGTCTTTCGCTCTTGTTGAGCGGTAAGAGGATACATGACACGATCGTACAAGACATAAGACTCGTTAAACAACTCAAGACTTTCACTCATGACATACTTAAACAAGAGAGTCAATAGCATACCATACGGTAGTATCAACCTAGCTTGTTTAGTGATAAACTCCATTCATTTTGCAATGAAAAATGCAAGATTGAAATTTTCAGACTTTGCAACACAATAGAGCATATAACAAAGACATACGGGAACGTGGTCCCGGTTACCCTCCTGACAAAAGACATTTTCTCGGATAATTTCGACCTAAGGTTTCATGGTTGACACGATTTCACGAGTTAAAATTTCATTTTCCTCGACAAGAATTTCAGCTCTATGACGAATACGAATGACCGGACCCTCCTTTCCTCTTGAATATAGTTTTTGATGTCATCAGGACAAGGAGGGTCAGTTTGATATGGACCATCCGTAGGGACACTATATCGCAAGTCGTCAAGTGACCACTTGTCGTTAAAAACACATGTGCCCTTGTAAGGTATACCAAAATTTTGACCGAATTCTTCAAGAGTGTATGAAAATAAATTATTTTGGATGAAAAGTTAGATTAACATTTGACCTTTGTCAGAATAATCTAAATGATATTGACTATAGAATTCAAGGATGAAGCGAGGACAAATTTATTCATTTATTTCAAGAAGACAGTCGAACCCGATATGACTAAACATTGACCTGGCATATATTAAGTTTGCAAAGTTTGGATAAACCACCTGACCCTCATGTATCCAACGACTTTCAAGATTCTTAAGCATCTCTTTTAAAGGTGAGGTGTATTCGTGTGATATTATGGGAATGCAGTTTCTTGTGTTTTGGTGGTCATCAGCAGTTTTACGAGGCATTGTCACCTAAAATAAAAACAATCAAAATCATATTTTATTATCTTATACTTGTATTCTTATTATGAACTCGTGCCAAGTGTGTGACTATATGTAGAAAATGTGGAGTAACGGTTAACTCGACCTATAAATAAAAACCTAAGAGTTAACCCAAACGCTCCTTAATTTAATTTTGCTATGTAGAAAATGTGGAGTAACGGTTAACTCGACCTAGAAATAAAAACCTAAGAGTTAACCCAAACGCTCCTTAATTTAATTTTGCTCACCCAAACATGTCTAAAAAATACATATGAATTATGTATCTCGAGTTTTGTTCATGAGATCATTATGCATGCATGCAAAAACGTTTTTAGAGTGTATTAATTAGGATTTTATGTTCGAAGTTATTTTTGACAAACACACTTCAGTAATGCAAATCTTATTTCTACGGGAAGCATATTAGTTATACATTGTTTTATTGTAGTCCTAATTGTACATAATTGCAATAAAAATAAAAAATCCCAATTTCAATTTTTGTGTTCATCATGAACCCTAGACACAAATTAAAAGAAATTAGAAGCAATGACTTACAATTGATGATGTTAATGATGTTGGGAATGATTGCAAGTGTTGATTTTATCTTCAATTTGAGTTTTAATGGTAGATTTTAAGTTTTTGGTGGGTTTTGGTCGTGTTCGTCGCTGCAGCAAGAAGGAAGGGGGTGTTTGGTTTTGTGTTTTCAAAGTTTGAAGGTGACAGACATATGGTCTTACTGGTGGCGGTCCCATATCGATATAGGGGCCGTCCATTTTAATCCGGGTGCCGGCAGAGATATGGGGGCCGCCCTCAGCTAAGGGATTTTGGGCTGAATTTTGACAAAAAATTTACAAAGAGGAGTGATGTTTTAGTTTGCATTTCGCTAATTAAAAAATGCTCAAAGTAATTCGGATGAAGTACTTAAGTTGTCACGACATGGAGTGGAACACTTAACTAGAATCGAGACAGAAGAGAGAGAAGACAATTTATGGAATGTGTTCCATCATTCCTAAATCAAGACGTAGATAGTTAAACAATTCACATTTAAGGGGTTTAGTAAGAATGTCGGCGATATTATCGACGGACGACACTTTTTCGATAGAGATATGTCCTTTTTGGACATTATCACGAATAAAGTGGTGACGAATTTCGATGTGTTTGGTTCGAGAGTATTGCACCGGGTTTTTGCTAAGGTCAATCGCGCTTTTATTGTCGCATATGATCGGGACGTCGTCGAGTCGAACGTCGTAGTCGATAAGAGCTTGTTTCATCTACAGTGCTTGTTGACATACCTTTTTGACGGT
>BQNB010128298.1:3881-19304 GCA_026074375.1 Tanacetum coccineum | reverse complement strand
AGCAACGAGTTTTACCTTGATAGGATCAGGTGTGTCACGAAGATCAAATATACGGTCCACCGTGCGTAACCAATCAAGAAAATCATCCGGGCATAAACGTCCTTCAAATTCTGGGATTTCTGTGCGAATACCCAAAGAGCGGATCGGATCAGCCTGTGGTGGTGCCGGGAACGGCCAACGGTGTCGTTGGAGAGGGGTCGGCTGGCGTGGATGACGCTGGTGAATTTTTTTTTTGAATTCACCACCTTCGTTTTCATATTCTTCGACAGCTGAGTCGGTTGGTGTGTCTTCATACTGTCTTTCGTATCTATCGAACGGATTGATTTCAAGTTCACGAACCCGTTAATGAAGTCTTTCAATCTCGACATCGCGAGGATTACGCCCGTCATGCCCGTTGCCTCCGGCGGCGAATCTACGACCTTGGTGATGATGATCTTCGTTCCCTGACATCTTGAGATTCCCTGAGCTCTGAATACCACTTGATACGGATTCGTATACGAGTGGGTAAAAATGGCAAACCTAGGCGTAACCCTAGCGGCAATCGTTCTTGACCAACCAAGTGTGATCGTCGGTGTTGTTTTCCGGCCAACCGAATGAACAAGAAACAAAGTTTGTTTCGAAAAGAAATTCTTTTATTCAACTATGTTTTTCAACCATGGAATACAACCCTTTAAATAGGAAAAGATGCAAACAAAAAATAGAAACATAATTCTAAAAAAAGGAAACGATAACAACCAAATAAAAGACTGAAATAAATAACTTGGATAGGAAGTTTTGGTTGGATTGGATCTTCAAAACATTCAGCCGACCCTAGCCACTTTCAGTGGGCCCGGCTTGGGTTGGGCTAAGTGGGCTTCCTCCTTGATCCGTATCAATTTCTCCCTTGGACTAGTGGTGGAATTCTTCGACCTAATTAGGCTTGTGTCGCACCTTGGTACTCTGGTGGAAGGGTTGATGTCGAATGTGTAGAATTTGGGCTCTATTTATATTTTTTTGAATTGGTTACAACGTAATTGGTGTGTTGTGTTACAGTGTAACCATGCTGACGTGGGCTTCCATGATATAGGCTTAATATGTGTTACTGTGTAACTAAATAGTCTAAGTTACGCCATAACTGTGACTAGGATGAGTCATCATTCTTCAACGTGGCAGGTTACGACGTAATTGTGACGAAGCATTTACGTCGTAACTATGGTGATTACCATTCTTGCTTTAATTGGGTTACAACGTAACTCCTACGGGGTAGTTATGCCGTAACTCGCCTTGAGAACCTTTATTTACTTGTTTTCCACGTCCAAATCCTGTGTCTCTTGCTCCAATGTTTGTATTCTTCCTGTAAACGAAATATGAAGTGATTAAGTATCATTTTTAGGCATTTAGACAATAATTATAAGCATTTTGATAGAGATTTTAATACTAAAAAGTTTTAACTATTTGATGTTATCATGTAGCCAAGAACACCTCGAAGGTAATGCTCTTGACCAATGGATACCCGCCTTGGAACAAAGAGGAGAAACAATCTAGGGGGAACATGTGTCAAGAAATGTACCCTCTACCTCCACATAGATATCAACCTTCAAGATAAAGACCAAGATCGTGCCTTTTAGATTTGACAAAAAGGGGAGAAGGAAAGCAAAGAGTTAGAGCTTATAGGGGAGAAGATAAGGGAGAAAATAAGCTACTAATGCTCGGTGAAGACCAAGTTCAAGCTTCACCAAATTACAAGGCCAAGATAAAGATGCAAGCTACATCAACGGCATTCTTCATCTTCGCTATGTTTGTAATTTTAATTTGCTTTCAAATTTATATTTGTCATCATCAAAAAGGGAGAGATTGTTGGTGCGACATTGACTAGGATCTCCTTTATGTTTTAATGATATAAAATAAACGTTCGCAACACTTAAAATAACAAACGATAGCCAAAATCCAGAAACCCAGAAATGTAAATCTGGCGCACTGGTCATGCGTCAGCACGTTGCCAGCGCGCCACTCACGAATTTTGTTTTTATGGATTTTGTTTTGTTGGATTTCCTCTTACCCGACACATGTGGAAACTTCAATAAAGGTATGTACATGATATATGAGCATTTGAGAACACTCCAAATGATGTTTAGACTTGGAGAGGAGCAAAAAAGAATCCTTCATTTTTTAAACAAAACGCCAACTCCATTCTTTAATCAATTGCCTCTAGCCAAGGCCAAAACTTCTTTCTAAACCTAGTATGAACATACTTTCAACATACCTTCAAACGAAAGTATTCATTTGACCTTGATTCGGATTTACGTTTTCCTAATCACGTAACGGGTTTTACTCCCTTATTGGTCAAACTAAGTCAAAGGTTAATTTGCGTAAACGCATCCTTTCTCATTATGAGATATGCTTTACTTGAGATGAAAATCACTTAGCTTATTTACATGAAGATGATTAGTGAACAAATCCATTATTGATTATCATGGATTAAGTCCAAGTGACTAGTTGAGTTTGGGTTATTTGGAGGTTAATCATACTTTGAGTTTTCTTACAACCTTACTTATAAACGATTTACAAACTCACACATGTATTCTTCACATGTCCTCCCACATAATCCACTCTCTTCTAAATATCCTCCTAATATCCCCCCACTTGGCTATTTGATATTATCAAGTATCCCCCCACTTGTATTCCCCACACATGTATTCCTCACAAGCATTTTGATAGGGATTTTGATACTAAAAAGTATTAAATATTTGATGTTATCAAATATCTCCCTACTTGACTTCTACTTGCCCTCAAGTAGACCTGTTAGAATAATTCATAAAAAGATTTTCCCAATTTAACTCGGAGAAATGAATTCATAATTTACTTGTGCTAGAAAACATCAAAGCCGAACACCTCACGAAAAGGGGATCAAAATCACTCAACTCTCACTAGTCTAAGTGTCTCATTTTCGGGGTGATCACTCAACTGCACTATCATAGCATGTATTCTATCATAAGCTTGAAAAGTACACAAGTCTGCACCAGCTAGAATTAGGGTCTAAACAGCTTTTAAAGGCAACATGGGTGACACACACAGGTTTGAACAGGTGATTGACTCTTTCCGATACCACTGATCTAGAAAAGGCGACAAAACCAGACATGCTCGCCCAAATCCATGAACGATACATATGTGATTGCTCAAATCCTTAACTCGAGCAAGCTAAAGGTCAGAATCATTAATAAGGGTAGGATAAGACATGGGATACATATTTAATTGGTGAAAATAAACACAAAACAAATAGTCTATATAATCTAAGGTTGTCATAACCGGCTACTGTCCATCCAGTAGTCCAAGTGTCAAAGTGCGGAAATCTGATCCAAATAATAATAATGGGATGGTATTTGATCAAATAATGAAGTCCTGCTTTGAAATGAAGAAGCATATCATACTTGCCCAACCTTTAAAATCATACAGATGGTTTATAGATGCACCATCTCCATATCTTGAATAACTTATTGATTTTATAACATGTAACCAACATGAATATGCTATAGAGGTTTATTAGAAATATTTTTTTTATTCATTATTTTTTGTAGCATATGATAAATACTATATACATATCCTCCCACTTGAGATGAATATTATCGAAAGTGATGATACAAGGGGGTCTTCATAGATAAAAAATGACAGGTCTTCCACGAACGAGTAAAATTTCTGAACCCATTCCCCCAAACTATGGACTTAAGTAGCCAGAGATTTTAGCACAAAGAAAATATAGACTACATGGTTGGCTAAGGCGAAATGGTGTAACAAAACATTAATATAATGGGTTAAAACAAGGATTGGCTCAACAAGGTAATCTAGGGGTATCTTGCACTAAAAATGAGTGCAACAAGGGGTTTTAACACAAGAGGTCGACAAGTCAGTGTAACAAGTCGATAAAGGCACACAACATTACACATATGGGCTATATTTTGGGGTAAATTCCTAAATGTTGCCTTCTTGAACAGTCTATTCCTGCTAATCAATTAGGTCTCGAAATGATGTACATGCCAAGTTCTAAAGTCTACAATACTACCGACACACTTATATTTTGGTAGATTTTTGTATAATAGATGAAAAGGGAATCATTAGGCTTAACCTCACCAATTGAAAAAAAGGGTAATAGTGAGTTCAACAAAGATTTATTCTAGTTCAGTAAGAAAAACATGTAAAAAAGAATTAAAATTGGCACAATTTTTCAAGAAAAACTAGAAAATTGAAGGAAAATACAGGTCAAGTGGTAATTCTACTCCCATCACCCCACTTGGTTTGTACAATGTCCCTATTGTATATTTAAGTAAATGAAAATTCAAAAATAAGAGTAGAATTAGAACGAGGGACTCCCTTGAGCATTGCTTTATACTTCGAATGATAATGGCAAGAGATGAACTCTTGACAAGCGTATCCTGAGAAAACTCGTAATCTCTTGAAATCACTAAACAAGCTACATGCATTAAACGTTCAAAATAAAATATAAAGGAAAACCTAACTCACTTTCGTAGGAATCACGGTTGCATTTATCGTATACAACAAGCCTTTTAAACCACTTGATGGACCAAGTGGACGAGTGAAGTCTCGTGAGGGTTTTCAGGGAACGTACCTACAAAGTTCATTTCACTATACATAGTTTTGTAAAAGTTTCAAACATAATTAAAGTTTTTCAGGAAGGAGTTACGGCGTAACCACGAAATGAGTTACGTCGTAACCATGTGGCTAAATAATTTTTAAAACTTGGTTAAATCTAGTTACGGCGTAATCATGGAAAAGATTACGTTGTATGTTCAATAATTACGGTGTAACTGAGATGGTTACGCCGTAATTAATGTAGACAGCACCAATTCTACCACATAATTACTAGTCAAGGTGACCTCGAATCCTTGCTGTTAGAACTTGCTAAACTGAGTAAGCAACATACAAAACTAACTAAATGTATAAATTTGAATGAAATTTATTAATAAAAGACGGGTTGTCTCTCGACAAGCACTTTTGTTTATTAACGAGTCTTTAAGTTAGACTCAAATGTGCTCTACGTCTCCCCTTGGGCACTTCCGTCCGTATCCATTTCTTCCTTTAACCCAACTCTTATTATGGAAACGTTATCCCTAGTTCTTGGCATTTTGTCAATCCCTAAAACCTTTATTTTCGTGTAAGTTTCCCCTGGGCCAATAATGTATCTAGTGACTTCAACTTTTTCGATTAAGATTGGGGGTGGTTTCCTATAGGTCATTCCAAGCAACTTGTACTTTCTTTCTTTATAGGCTTCGTCATCTAAGTCAATGAATCCGTCGTAAGATTTTGGCTCTAAATAATCAATTATTTCTTCCAAATCGTCCTTGTCTTCACTTGTACCATTAAACCAAGCTACCTCTAATTTGTATAGAACAACTCCTAATTTAACGTTTGCTTTATCCTCCTCGCATTCCTTGGGGTCCTCCCCATCTTTAACTTCTATGTCATCCAGCTCTTCATTAAACTTTTCTCTCAAATAATCCTTAAAGATTCTATCTTTAGTCATTTTACACATTCTACTAAATTTTATCCTTACCCAGTTATTGAAGCTCAATTCTTCCCATTCCAAATCCACTCGTTTATTAT
Source organism: Tanacetum coccineum (assembly GCA_026074375.1). Taxonomy (NCBI): domain Eukaryota; kingdom Viridiplantae; phylum Streptophyta; class Magnoliopsida; order Asterales; family Asteraceae; genus Tanacetum; species Tanacetum coccineum. The sequence goes on along the minus strand of BQNB010128298.1, from coordinate 13,709 downwards.
CATTCAAGCTTTCCTAATATTGTTTCTCCTCATTATCAGGTAAGCCTCCTCCATTACAAACGCCACTATATGGATCACACGACGCCCAATATGTGCATAGGTTTTCTCTTTCCTGCAAGATTGCCTTATGCCAGTGTACCTTTTTCAGGCAAGGGTTAAAGGTGGTTTCATATTTGTTTCATTCTTAGTCTCAATTTCCTATGATTTTCCTTGATCTGTCATCTTGTAAACTACCTTAATATCATAAGTTAAAATATCGGGGTCAATACCCAACAAATGGTTAAATTCTTAAGATTCAAAATCGTACAGGAATAAACCATAATCTTTTTCATCAAATTATCATCCTTCGTGTGAATTTTGTTCTTGATCGTACAAACAGATTCAACAGTAGTGGTAGCAAAGCTACTTCTCATTTTGAATATAACTTTTTCATTTCATACTTCTAGAGAAATAGACTTCCTAAAGATATCTACCTTAGTGTGAGCCGTGGATAGCAGAGGTCTTCCTAAAATAATGGGCATCCTAAAGTCCCCAACCATATCAAGTACCCCAAAATCAACAGGAAAGATGAACTTATCGATTTTTACTATCAAGTTCTCGACTATTCCCTTAGGAGTTTACTTTGTGTTATCTGTCATTTCGCTTACCATGTTAATTGGTTCAAGTTTTCCCATGCCTAAACGTTTATACATAGAAAAGGGCATGACGCTGTGGAATCTGTTTGACCCCTTAGATCGTTATTAAAACTCATCTAGAAACATCAAAGATTAACAATTATGCAGCAAAATAACAATAACAAGAACAATGATGTTTAACAAGGTTTTCTTATTCAAAAGTTTCCCTCTTACCCCAAACACAATCTTAGGGCTACACCACTAACTAACTACTAACTATCTAACTATGTAACTATGGTGTACACACACACACCTTTACTATTCGACTCTTATCAGTCGACTCTACTATCTATAAAACCTATGTCTATGATGGAGTCTGTTTGGCCCTTTATATCATTATTAAGACTTATCTAGAAACATCAAAGATTAACAATTATGCAGCAAAATAACAATAACAAGAACAATGATGTTTAACAAGGTTTTCTTATTCAAACGTTTCCCTCTTACCCCAAACATAATCTTAGGGCTACACCACTAACTAACTACTAACTATCTAACTATGTAACTATGGTGTACACACACACCCCTTTACTATTCGACTCTTATCAGTCGACTCTACTATCTATAAAACCTATGTCTATGATCTCTTTATATAGGGAGAGATCATGACTTACAAAGGAAGTAAATTAATATGATAAGGAAACTATTTAAACTAATTAAATACTTTCCTAATCTTAATCTTGTAAACTTTGACCAAATCTTCATAATTCTCCACCAGCTTGTAGAATTCTGATCTGCTAGATTTAGTCCTTATGTTTCATTCTTTTATTTATTTTGTCTCATCAAATCTAGAATCCCAACAATCTTCCCCTATTTGATGATGACAAAACAAACAAAGTCGTGTACAAACTTCATCATAAAGCCAAAGCTTCCCCTGAAGTTGAGATGTAATCATCTCCCTGAATGAAACAAAACTTCCTTGTAAACTGCTAACTGCTTCCCCTTAACTTAAGATCTTCCCCTTAAGTTAAACTCTCCATGTCATGCCACCACCACAGGATCTATAAGTTGCTCTTCATATAATCATCTTCCCCTTTTTGTCTTCATTCAATAGGGGACTGTATGCAACTTTGATCTTCACAACCACACATCATATATCAAGACTTTTAATCTAAGCTTTCCACTTACTCAAATTACCCTTCATGAAGTTCAACACAAATAATGAACTCAAGCAGTAGAAAGTGTAAACTAGCAGTATTAACAATGACTAGCAGTAGTAATGACCTTCCCCTCAAGTGGTGCATGTAGATGGTTAAACATTTTAACAATAAGCTTCCTCTGAAACCAATATGATTACCATCTCATGAATCTCGAACTCTGTAGGCTCTATGTAGTGATCATTGATGAAGAAAATAGTGTATAACTTTGATAAAGAAGTTGAATTTCCTAAACTTATGTCTTATAACTTGTTTATCCACGTGACGTCGAACTTATAAATAAATTTGTGAAATATAAGTAGACCGCAACCTCTTGACAAAATCCTCATCTTCTATGAGACACATACTAAGTGATAGCAAATGTGAGCATTGAGCACCATAAGAAAAATTACACACCTTTGCTAGATTTGTCAAGTCTTCGTCAACACCATTTAAGCATGAACAAGTTATCTTTAAAGCCAACCACAACTTTAAGATATGATAAGAACATGCATCTGTGAAACTCAACTACAACATCAAATAAGCAATATTTAATTGTCTTCATAATCACATCTTCAAATAATCCCAAAACGAGCCATAAATAATTAAGAATAAACTGTTGTTAAAAACAGTTCTATCCGAGATCCAAACGCCATGTGTTGTCCGATATCTGATAGAACTAGCAGTATTAACTTCTTTTATCGGACAATACTAGCAGTACAAATTGACAACAAGCAGTACTAACTAGCAGTTGAAACTGTTTTAACATTCTAACAGTTTTAACTTAACACTGCTCTCATTATTTTTCAACCCAAGCAGTACTAACCGGAATTCAATTCCAAACAGTAGTAATCTTAAACATGTAGTAGAATCCAGCAGCACAAACAAATAATGAGCAGTATTAACTTTCTATAAACCCAATGCTAGCAGCACTTACTTCCATTACGCCCAACAGCAATAGTAACAAACTGCTTCTATTTCAAGCAGTACTAGAGCAGTAGTAAATTACCTTAGCAGTACAAACATCCATGAAGCCAGCAGTATCAATAAAAATGAGCAGTACTAATAAACATGACCAGTACTAACCTTCAACACTATTGGCAGTACTAATAATATATGAACAGTACTAAGCTTCTTTTGTGCCCAAAATTAGTTCCAACTGCTGCTTTTTCCATGACGACAAGAAACAAACTACAACATCAACAATCACGGCTGACCAAAAACAATAATAGAAACATCATGAACACGACTTCAAAACAACCTTGTAACATCCTATATCGAGAGCCACGAGGCTCTGATACCAATTGTGGAGTCTGTTTGACCCCTTAGATCGTTATTAAGACTCATCTAGAAACATCAAAGATTAACAATTATGCAGCGAAATAACAATAACAAGAACAATGATGTTTAACAAGGTTTTCTTATTCAAACGTTTCCCTCTTACCCCAAACACAATCTTGGGGCTACACCACTAACTACTAACTATCTAACTATGTAACTATAGTGTACACACACACACCTTTACTATTCAACTCTTATCAGTCGACTTTACTATCTATAAAACCTATGTCTATGATCTCTTAATATAGGGAGAGATCATGACTTACAAAGAAAGTAAATTAATATGATAAGGAAACTATTTAAACTAATTAAATACTTTCCTAATCTTAATCTTGTAAACTTTGACCAAATCTTCATAATTCTCCACCAGCTTGTAGAATTCTGATCTGCTAGATTTAGTCCTTATGTTTCATTCTTTTATTTATTTTGTTTCATCAAATCTAAAATCCCAACAGACGCTAATGCTAGCTCCTAAATCTGCTAAAGGGTTATTAAAATCTAACCTTCCGATGGAACAGGGGAGAATGAAACTTCTAGGATCCTGTTCCTTATGGGGTAGCTGATTTTAGAGCATAGTAGAGCACCTAGGGTTCATCATAACTTCATCATCCTCTGCGGTCTTTGGTTTGTTAGCTACCAAGTCTTTCATGTGTTTTGTGTAGTTGTCTGTCTACCTAATTTCTTTTAAGAGAGGATGATTTATCCTAATTTTCTTTAGGCTCTCCATAGTTTCATGAACTAATACTTCTTCTGCGTGATGCTCCAAACGTCTAGGAAACGGAATTGGTGGTTCGTAGGGCTCAACATAATAGCTTACATTTTGATTTTTCTCTGGAGGTACCTGTTTTATATTAGGTGTAATATCGATTGTTGCTACAGCCTCATTATCTCCTGATTTTTTGGTCTCTTGTTTTTGTCATTAGAAAAACCTGAGTTAGCACAAAAGTATTCAATCTTTTCAGGAGATTAATAGAAAGATGTGTATAAAGGCGATCCATCTTTAGTAAAGATTTCGTTGCATTCCTCGAACTTTCCCCTGTTTGTTCGTCCTTTAACTTCATTTGTTAAGGTTTTTACCTTCATCTCGAGACCTAGGATAATCTTGTCATGATTTTCTTGATTTTTTTTAATGTTTAGGTAAATTTTCCTTAACCATTCATCATGCTCTGCATGTCTCTTAGCCGCTTCTTCCATTTACTTATTTGATTATTTCGGACTCGGTTTCCTTTCACCTGATGATGGTTGGTCATGTGAGCCGTATCCGGATACTCCTTTATTGAATCTACCGTCATTTCGGCTATTTTTTGGAAAGGGTCTACCAAACTCTCCATATTTAACTTCCTCCATACTTTTCACTTCCTCGTTGAGAGGAAATTCCTTATCGAGATGAGGTCCTCCGCAAGTTTGGCATCCAACTTGAATATCATGCACATTCTCCTTAAGCTTTTTCATGTCTCGACCCAAGCTATCTAGCTTACTTACAATGGCAACGATTCCCTCAGAATTACTGTTGCTACCTATATTCCTGCTAGATGAACCGTCGTGCCACTTTTGAGAATGGTCAGTCATAGTATGGATTATTGTTAAAGCTTGAGCAGGTGTCATGCCAGGAATTGGCCCCTGCAAGTTTAGTAATTGGCGGTCCATAGTGCCCAGACCATTGTAGAAGATGTTTACCTTCTGATGGCTATTGATGTCGTGAGTTGGCCATTTGTAAAGCATGTCATTGTACCTTTCCCAAGCCTGGTATAATGTTTTATCCCCTTCTTGCTTGAAGTTATGGATTTCTTCAAAATGCTTAGCGGTCTTGGATGGTGGACAATACCTTTGGATAAAGGCTTTTTTAAGGAGATCCCAGGAGTCAACAGTTCTAGGAGATAGTTTGTACACCCACCTTTTTAGCGGATCCAGTGAGTGTGATGGGGAAAACTCGTAGCATGACTACGTCATGTGTCACTCCTGAAATGTTAAACAAACTGACAATGTAACATGTTCATGAGCATCGTCATTTTTTTTTCCAAAAAGGTGTCTTCTCGTAATTCTCGCATGAATTGGCTCTTTATTTTGAAATTTACATTGCCTCAAATTTCAGGTTTAACCATGCCCGGTGCCTGGTTCCCTTGAGTCAATGCCAGGTATTGCTCCATGGTAAGGTTATTGATATCTCCCTTAGCCATTATGCTTCTTAAAAATTAACAAAAATTAGTACGGAAATAAATAAATACAAAAAATCAAATTACAACTAATTTTAGCTCCCCCAAAACGGCACCAAAAACTTAATGCGTAAAATGTTTTGAATAATTTATTACAAGTTTTAAATTAATAAAACTCGTCTACCAATGTCTACACACACTAACGGGCAAAGAACCCAGTCGTGTGTAGTGCAGGACTTGGTAAATCCGAGATCGTCCCAAGAGCTAAGTTGTATTAGTTTTGTTAATACAAATATTCGCGCAAAAATGATATTTATATTTAATGATCTTCATGTTTTGATAATAACAAATATAATGTCATACTACGTAAAAGTTTACGTAAACAAGTTATTTAGTTGAAAGTTTACTTGACGACGACAAAGTTGTATTAGTTTTGTTAATACAAATATCTACACACACTAACGGGCAAAGAACCCAGTCGTGTGTAGTGCAGGACTTGGTAAATCCGAGGTCGTCCCAAGAGCTAAGTTGTATTAGTTTTGTTAATACAAATATTCGCGCAAAAACGATATTTATATTTAATGATCTTCATGTTTTGATAATAACAAATATAATGTCATACTACGTAAAAGTTTACGTAAACAAGTTATTTAGTCGAAAGTTTACTTGACGACGACAAATCACTTAAGGTATGAATATGGCATTATTAAACATAGTTAATGATCAAAGAAAAATATTATCATTTGCATAAATCTTTTCGAATCAAATGATTTAAGCTAACACATGATTAATTATAAGCTAGTTATATAATCATGTAAGACAAAATAAGATTAACCATAAGTGGAAACAATCTTTCCAAATCTAGAAAATCTTTCCTTATTCGTGGTAAGAAATATTTTCTTCTAGAAGAATCTATTAAACTAGTTTTAATAAGTATAAAACAATATTTTGTATAGATTTGGGGTTAATCACAAAATGACAAATGTTGTCCCAGCTCCACCCACGGATCCACCAAAAACACTGGACGGATCTAGGGGATGGGGGGTCCGTGAGTCGCACGTTTGACTCCCCTGGGACAGATTTAAATTTCAACAGGTTGCCTATAAATACCAACCTCATTATTTCATTTTATACAACTCTTGACAAATATTTTTCTCACACATATTTTATCTTTTATATATTCTTTGATCATTATACTTGTTACATAATCCATTACAAGTGATCAACTTATTCCACTCTTTAGTGAAGAACACTCCAGAAGACGTCAAGCTTCAAGTGTTAATAGTTTAGTTGTGTCATTACGTTTGTGATAATCATTCATCTTGTATATCTTATGTTGTGCGTTGTGTGTATCATATGTGTATGATAGCTTAGTATTTAGACAATAAAATACATAGTGTGTTAGATTGGTTCTATCTCAAAGTAGAACTCGGTATTTAGCTTAGTACCAGAAAAAGTGTAAGCGACATGTACGGTTTTCTTCGCCTAAAAGGAGCTTGTTAACATAGTGAAGATAACTCTCAAGTTGTGTACTTGGTGTTGGGATTAAAAGCCTCTTTATGCTGTTTAGAAGTTACTACTGCTAAGCGGAAGTTAAGACTGTTAAGTTAGTGCTGCTGGTACAAAAGTTACTACTGTTGGTGTGAAAGTTACAACTGCTTAAAGATTACAACTGCTGGAAGAGTTTATGCTGACAGAGAAGAGATCAAAGACTTATCAGAGAAAAGATAAAGATTGCTTATGTGATAAGTATGAGATATTTTTTTAAAAGATACGTATAAGTTATTTGTTTAGAAGATCATGACAAGAATGTTGCAGATTTGCTTACAAAAGCATTTGATGTAAGTTGATTTCAATATTTGATTGCCAGTATTGGAATGATAAATCTTTAAAGTCCTGATTAAGAAAATGGTGAGGTAAATGAATAAGAGAGAATTAGTGAGATTAAAAACAGAAAGAGAGATGTGTGATAAAAATAGACAGAGAGAATTGTGAGCTAAAAGAATTGAGAGAAATCAAAAACAGACAGAGAGAATTGTGAGCTAAAAGAATTGAGAGAAATCAAAAATAGACAGTGAGAATCTGTAAGTTAAAATACTAATTTGATGATGGAAATGCTGATTAGAAATGAATTGGAGTTAATGCTGGTGATTCAAAGTTAATGCTACTAGGCATAAACTTACTGCTGCTAAAGAAAGTTAATACTGCTAGGCATAACTTACTACTGTTGGTTGTAAGTTAATGCTGTCAGGCTTAATTTACTACTTACTGCTGGGTTACTTACTACTACTAGTTGAAAGTTAATGTTGTTAGGCATAACTTACAACTGCTAGCGAACGTTAATGCTGTTGAGGGTATTTATATAAATACTTCGATTAAGGGTTTCATTCAAACTTTTACTCGATTTCAGTATTTGATATACTCTCTAATCATAAACCCTAACGCAATTTTATCGTTAATCATCAAAACCCATCACAATGTCTGCTCTAAAGTTTGATGATTCACACAACATGGTCGCGTTCTTGGCTAAACCCACTGAAAGTGACGGGTTTGAGCAAATTTTAGATTTCTTGAATGTGAATCCTATCAAATATGCGTTAACAGTTAATCCTATAATCTATACTTCATGTATTGAGCAGTTTTGGGCTACTGCAAAGGTGAAAACTGTTAATGGAGAAGTTCAGTTACAAGCCCTAGTGGATGGGAAGAAAGTGATCATCACTGAGACAAGTGTAAGAAGAGATCTTCAATTGGAAGATGCTGAAGGAATTGAATGTCTACCCAATGCTGATATTTTTGAGCAACTTGCTTTAATGGGGTATGAAAAACCTTCTCAGAAACTTACATTTTACAAGGCTTTCTTTTCTCCTCAATGGAAGTTTTTGATTCATACTATTCTGCAATGCCTAAGTGCTAAGTCTACTGCATGGAACGAATTTAGTAGCACTATGGCCTCTGTAATAATCTGCTTAGCCACAAACCAGAAATTTAACTTTTCTAAGTATATCTTTGAAAGTATGGTGAAGAATGTGGATAGTAGTGTCAAATTTCTAATGTATCCAAGGTTTGTGCAAGTCTTTCTGGATAAACAAGTTGGTGATATGTCTACTCATGATGAAATTTTTGTTACACCCTCTCACACAAAGAAGGTATTTGGCAATATGAAAAGGGTTGGGAAAGGATTCTCTGGAGCAGTTACACCCTTATTTCCAACCATGATGGTTCAAGCTCAGGAAGAAATGGGTGAAGGTTCAGCTAATCCTACTGATCCCCATCACACACCCATTATTACTCAACCATCAACATCTCAACCCTAGAAGAAACAAAAACCAAGGAAGCCAAAGAGAAAAGACACTGAGATTCCTCAATCCAGTGGTCCTACAGAGCCTATAGCAGATGAGGCTGCCAATGAGGAAAATGTACCTACACATTCTAATGATCCACTGCTCAGTGGTGAGGATAGTCTGAAACTCAATGATTTGATGGAAATTTGTACCAAATTGCAACAGAGAGTCCTTGACCTGGAAAATACTAAGACTGCTCAAGCACAGGAGATTTCAAGTTTGAAGTTGAGAGTCAAGAGGTTAGAGAAGAAAGGAGGGTCAAGAACTCACAAGCTCAAAAGACTATTCAAAGTTGGTAGATCTGCACAAGTTGTTTCCTCTGAAGATGAAGGTTTGGGTGATCAGGAGGATGCATCCAAACAGGGGAGGAAAATAGATGACATTGACCAAGATGCAGAAGTTACATTGGTTGATGAAACTCAAGGGAGGTATGATGATGCTCAAATGTTTGATACAAATGTTTTTAATGGTGAAGAAGTGTTTGTTGCAGAGCAAAGTGAAAAAGTTGTTGAAGAAGTAGTTAGTACTGCTGAAGTTAGTGTTGCTGCAACAATTACTACTGAAGAGATCACTTTGGCTCAAGCATTGGCTGAATTGAGGAGTGCAAAACCTAAGGTTGTGGTACAAGAGCCAGTGCAGAGTACAACCACAACAACACCTTTAACAATACCCAAAGCTAAAAGCATTACTTTTAGAGACCCTGGTGAATCTACAATAAGAACAACACTAACACCAATACCTTCAAACATCAAGGATAAAGGCAAAGCTAAGATGATTGAACCTGAGAAGCCTTTGAAGAAGAAAGATCAAGTCATCTTTGATGAACAAGAAGCTATAAGGCTACAAGCTCAATTTGATGAGGAAGAGAGGATTGCAAGAGAAAAGGAAGAAGCCAATGCTGCCTTAATTGTACAATGGAATGATATTCAAGATAAGGTGGAAACTGACTATAAATTAGCTCAAAGGCTGCAAGCAGAGGAACAAGAAGAGTTGACAATTGAAGAAAAGTCTAAACTGTTTCAACAACTCTTAGAGAAAAGGAGGAAGCACTTTGCAGCTAAGAGAGCAGAAGAAAGGAGAAATAAACCACCTACCAAAGCTCAACAAAGAAGTATCATGACTACTTATCTAAAAAACATAGCAGGATAGAAGTCCAAAGATTTGAAGAACAAGTCATTTG
>BQNB010128297.1:0-19304 GCA_026074375.1 Tanacetum coccineum | reverse complement strand
GCTTTTTGACTATTCTTACTATATATTTGATATTTTATTATATTATATATATATTTTAAGGTGTAGTCAGAGCGGATCATGCTCTTTCATCAATAGTCTTCTTAACGGATTCCATGAGTTGGATCAGTGTATCACGGAATTGTTGAATCTCAGTTTGAGTGTTTTCTAGAAAGGACTTGCATATCATTGCACCCTCAAAATCATCGAAACAGTATCGAAAATTGATGAATGTCTGAAACTGTTTCATGAGTACTCTAAACGCACCAATGGATTCAGTTTCTTGAAATTCTTCTCTGTCGAGTTGCTTTTCTAGATTATCCAAGTTAAGTAACAACGATTCTGTGAAAGTCTGATTATCTTGATCAAATAGTGCCACACATGCCCGTTCGAATCCTCCCTTGATTGAAAGAACCTTAAGATGTGAATGAAGTAGGCGAAATGATTCCATGCATTTTTCCTTTGCTTTGTCTTGCATTTGTTGCAGCTGATGCATCTCTCTCTCTTGAGAATTAGAATTCAAAGATTCCATTGAAATTCGATGTGTGAAATGAAATTAAAAATCTTAAGTAGATTAAGTGATTTATTATATAAAAAAACTTTATATTAAGATTAATGGTGACAAACTATTTTAAAAAAATAAAATAAAAATTGACTAACTAACAAAAAAATAGGAAACATAAAAGACTAAAAGTAAAAAAAATTTAACAAGTTAAATTTGAAAACGTCTTAAAGTCTAAAGGCTAGTTAAAAAAATGTATAGAGAATTAAAGGGTAAACGTGAAAGTGTTTTAAAAGCTAAGGGGTTAATAGTAAACTATTGATTATCTAAGGCTAAAAGTAAAACTTTGTGAAAAATAAAAGTTAAAATTGAAAAACTTCTTAAAATAAGGACTAATAGTAAACTTTTTAAAATTTAAATGTAAAAAATGAAAAGTGTTATGAAGTTGAGGGGCCAAAGTTGGAAAATTTGAATTATAACAAATATGAAACGTGTTCCCTCCTATTTATTATCACTTTCGTTTCAAATTCATAAAAGGCAACGATTGTAATTTTCTTTTTGAACTCGATCGGTTATCGTCGGTAGCAAGTAAATACACCACGTTGATCGAAACGATGTCACGAACACGATGATATAAGTCTTATGTCTCGTCGTTTACCGACACTCAAAACCGAAAAACCGAAAACTATTTAAAAACATGAAGAAACTAGTTCGATTGCAAAGGGACTTTTACTCGATCGGTTCCATGAATTGATTAACTAGTTCGGTTATTTGAAAACGTCTCGTTCGGTTCTACTTGAGGGATACTCGTTCGGTGCTTATATAAAAAACTAGTTCGATTGTTATTGATGTGAGACTCGTTCGGCTCCTTGAAAATTTCACTCGTTCGGTGATTTGAAAATTTTAACTGGATCGGCTGAAGAAGAAACAAACTCGTTCGGTGCTCAAAGTTAAAACTCGTTCGGTTCTCACAGTTAAAACTCGTTCGGTTCTCACAGTTTAAAGTGACTAGATCGGTTCTCAAGTGGTTTCAACTCGTTCGGTTGTAAAAGCTTGAACTAGTTCGGTGCTCAAGTTTTCGACTAGTTCGGTTCTCAAGTAAAAATACTAGATCGGTTCCACTTGGTTTGTGACTAGTTCGGTTCACAATGGTTTTGACTAGTTTGGTTGATGATGGTTTTGACTAGTTCGGGTCCTTGACTCGTTCGGTGAATGCTAGTTCGGCACTTGACTCGTTCGGTGAATGCTAGTTCGGTTGTAGAAGTCTTGAACTCGTTCAGTTGTTATTGAAAATGACTAGTTCGGCTCTTGTTCGATGAACTAGATCGGTTGAAGAACACTGAACTCGTTCGGTTGTGCTAGATCGGTTCCGTCGAAACTTTTTTAGTTCGGTTCACACAAGGAGTTTGTGCTAGATCGGTTGCACACAAAAACCAAAGAAAAACATACTAACTTTTTAAGGAAATAAGCTTTTAACCAAAAAAAAAACTTGAAAAAGCTTGAAAATAAGCTTTGTTAAACCAGAGAATAAGTACTCGAAAAAGCTAAAAAACTTGAAATAAGCTTGTTTAACAAGAATAAGCCACCCAAAATGAGAAACACAAATAAACCGTAAACAGAAAAAGAAAGAAACTAAGTTTAAACCAATGAAAAACCAACCAACTTCATGTTTCCTTAAAACAAACAATTCTTTTTCTTTGTTTAAAATTTCCACAACAATCAATAGCAAAGAAAAAAATTGTTGTTTGTTTTGCACAAAAACGCACCCTTGATAATGAAATAAAATCAAAACTGAAATAACTAATCAAAATAACCAATTGAAGAAAACTCATTTCACCCAAAAGAAATAACTAATCAAAATAAGACTAAAAGAAAACAAAAATAAGACCCGAAATATATAAAAACTAGTTACTGTTGTAAAAAAGACATGAAATATATAAAAACGAGAGACAAGAAAAAAATTAAACCGAATCTTATAAGCTGCAAAAAAAACTGATCGAGTAAGCTCAAAATAATCACAACAAAAACCACTAAAGGAACCAAGATAGAACCATGGCTCTGATACTAATTGAAGAAAACTCATTTCACACAAAAGAAATAAACTAGAGAGAGAAAGGAAAAGGGAAAAATGGGATGGTTGATTGAACTATGTTGGAAAATTACAAAGAGAACCAACACCCTCTCCATGTGTGGAGAGGGTATTTATACTTACATAAGGTGGACATGGGCCTGGTTATCAAGGGCATTTCCATGACCTTGGACTAGTTACCTATGTAAGTTTCCAAATATTACTTGACGAGCTATCTTTCGATATCTATGAAGTGACCGAGACTTTTCTAGGAATTTCGTATTCCTAACAAAAGGCTAGTCTGGTGGTGGTGTAGGTGAAATCGTATGCTCAATATTTTGATCATTAATCATATCCATGATATCTGGGTATAAAGGTTTTGAGAAAATCCGATTGGTAAGAGAGCCATATTAATTCTAGATACACAAAGATACGATATATCACTCTACAGAATATAGAAGACAACCATGACATACATAATCGGTATCCAAAAAACAATGAGGTATATGGAATCAACCACTGTTAAGTCATAAACAACTTGTCTACATATTTTACATAGTCAAATTTGACAAGTGTCATTATGTATGCCACACATCCATGGTTAGATTCTAACAAAAGTTGTAAATGATAAGGATCTAGTCTAGTAGTCTGGTGGTACTCCCTTGTGGTTCTAAAGCTCATGGATCTTGTCCAAAAGACTCTTCATATCTGATGGGTGGCGAACCTAGATATCTTCGATAAGTATCTCTAAAGTATAATTCCTAACGCGAGCAAGAACAATCTCGTCGTCATGCCTTATTTGCTCTCTCTGAAATCCATAAATCTGGGTACGAGCTTCTTGAAGTTTAGTTTCTAGTTGGTCAAAATCTCACTATATGCTGACTCGACCATTACCAAGACCTTCTATCTTATCTTCCATGTGCTCAATGCACTCAAGAGGGAGCTCATTTTTTAAAACCTGTTGTAAATGGTGTATGAAGTCTGGATCAACAAATCCATCAGGTTGGCTAACATAAACTTCCTCTTTCATTGGACCATTGAGAAATGCAGTCTTAACATCCATCTGAAAGATTTTAATGTTTTTATGTGCAGCAAAAGCAACAAACATTCAAACGGCTTCAAGACAAGCAACAGGAGCAAAGGATTCCACAAAATCGATGCCTTCTTCTTGCTTGTAACCCTTTGCAACAAGATGAGATTTGTTTCGAATAACAATATTTTCTGCATCACTTTTATTCTTCCAGAGCCATTTGACAGCAATTATATTCTTTCCATCTGGTCTTGGAACTAGTTCCCAAACATCTAGTCTCTCGAATTGATGCAACTTATCATGCATTGATTCTATCCATCTGGGATCTGACATGGCTTCTTTAATGTTCTTTAGTTCTAGGGTGCTGAAGGTTAATGCATACATGCATACCTTAGAATTAGTATAAAGTCTTTATTGAGTCATCACAGGTTTAGATGGGTCACCAATTACTTGTTCCAAAGGATGAGCTTTAGTCCAAATATGCATTGAGGGTTATACTTGGTGGAACTCATGCATATTTGATGGCTCTAGAGCTGTTGTAGATGACTCAACTTCCTTAAAGTTTGGAGCATCATATGGAACAAAATCCGTATTACCATCAAAATCTGCAGAGTCTTCTTGATTGAATTCATCAGCCTCATTTAAGGAGATTGGAGAAGTTTGTTCTTCGGATATAGATACAATGGGAGGAGCCTCATGTTCTCCAACAATGGTTGAAGATGTCGAGGGTGAGTCTTCATGATTATGAACTTGTTGTGCATCGAAATTGATGGACATTTCAGAAGACTTCTTCTCAAAGTATTCTTTGTACATTGGGCCGAACAAATTATCTAAATCTTCTTTAGACGGAGTATTCATAGATTCTGCTGATGAATCACCATTGATAAATCTTTTAGAAACGGGTTCTAAACAGTCATGTTCAGAAGCCATTGTTGTGAGCTCATCAAACTTGACATGAATGGTTTCCATAATCTTTTTGGTTCGTCGATTATATATTCGAAACCCTCTGGATGTTTATGACTAATTAATGAAGATACCAATGGTTTCATCTTCCCAAGGTCATCTCGGTCATTTGTTGGATAACACAATGAACCAAATACATAAAATACTCCAAATTTGGTATTCTGCCATGAAGAAGTTCGTATGGAGTTTTGTTGTACCTTTTATGAATGATCGACTGATTTTGAGTAAAGCAAGTGGTGGAAACTACCTTGGCCCAAAGAAATTCTGGTAATTTAAAAAAGATAAGCATTGTGCGTGCAGCCTCAACAAGTGTATGATTTCATCTTTCAACAACACCATTTTGTTGAGGCGTACGAGCAATCAAAGTTTTTTGCATAATGCCTAACTTATCATAATGAGCCTTAAGAGTTACGTTTTTGAATTCAGTATCATTGTCGGTGCAAATATTTCAAACTTTGGCATTGTAACTTAACTGAACTTGAGCAACGAAATTCTTTATAATCTCTGGAGTCTCATCTTTTTTGCAAAGAAAATATACCCATGTGAGTCGAGAATAGTCATCAACTATCACAAGAATATACATCTTTTCGTTAATTGATGCTACCCGCATTGGTCCGTATAAATCCATATGTAGCAATTCCAACTTGGAATGATTACTTGGAACCACTTTAGTTGGATGAGCAGCTTTCTTGCTCTTTCCCTGCTCACATGCAAAACATAAGTGATCTTTTCCGTATTTGAATTTTGGAAGACCATCAACCATGACATGTTTGGTAAGATCGTTTATGGTACCGAAATTAAGATGTAAGAGTTGGCGGTGCCATAACCATTGATTTTGTCGAAGTGGCTTTGGACATAAGACAAATAGGTAAAGAAGCAACCATATCAGAAATGGAGATAATATACAAATTGGATTCACGAGCTCTTATAATAAGATCATCTCCTTCCAGATTTCGCACATAGCATGTATTAGAGCGAAAAGAAACTTCTAGATCACCGTCACAGAATTGTCCTACACTAAAGAGGTTGTGTCCTAGGCCTTCAACATAATATACATGACAAACAGTGATGTTGCCTTATACATAATCACCATAGCCTGTGATTGCTGCAAAATGATTGTTCCCAAAGCGGATGGTGCCCATGAATTTCTCAACAAAATTTTTCAATAGTAATCGATCACCCGTTATATGTTTTGAACAACTACTATCAACAATCCACAGAACGATGTGAACTACATACAATACATGAAGACACCATTTCTGGACAAGTGGACAATTTGGCTACCCATTTTTATAATAGAAACCGATGTTTTAACAATAGGTCGACTATTAACAACATTCAGAGGCGTTTTAACAAGTGACCAACCAACATTTGGTTGTAATTCGTACCACTTTTGCCACATTCGATTAGTTCAAATTTTATTCTTCATGTACTTGCTAAGTGAACTGTCTCGCAAATTAAAAGCACTATAAACCTTATGTTTGGCACTTAAGGGAGTAACCGTAGCAATCTTAGTTTTGGGTAACTAGGGTGTAGTATCTAGAATGAACTTAGATTGAACAGTCTTAACAGAAAACCTAGTCTTTAAAACTACGGGAGTAGTATCTTCAAACTTAGATTTTACTGTTCTAGAAGTAGTGAATAAGGCTCTCCTAACTTTTGAATGCACATTTAATTTATATTTCGCAAGACAATTATCATGACACGGGATAAGCACATTTTTAGCACAAGAAACACACAATACATTCTTCGCTATAAGAGTGTTTTTAATATCATCATTAGTTACAATCTTTTTGACAATCTTTTTGTCTAAAGCAACATTCTTAGATGCAACATCTGGTTTGTTATTTGACCTATAAAAAACTTTTACTTTCTCTGATGAATTCTTAGTGTTGGATAAGACACTATTCTTGAATGATGAATCTCTATTCGATGGTCTTCTAACACTAGAAGTAGCTCTCAGTCCTGTAGAAGATAAAACACTCTTAGCTCTATTTGTATTTGTGTTTTGTTTTTTGTCACTTTGTACATTCTCGGTGCAATGATATTTTTGTTTGTTTCAACAGCTTGTTGTTTATTAGGTGAAGTCTGTAAAGTGACTGTTTTTTACAAGACAAGTTTCTCTTCTGTTTTAGGAGCAATAGTTTTCTTTTGAAAAACTTGTTTATTTAGTGGTGTGACACAAAGAAGATTATTAGAAACATTATCTTTGTCAAACTTAGTATTTACAGACTTACCTTTTTCAACATTTTTCGGTTTAGCTTTTAACTCAAATATTGTTATCAAAAGATCTTGGTTTTGAGCATGAACATCCCCGTAGGCATATGTCTTTTTGATTAACATGCTCAATCAATTCATTGATTTCCCTTTTAGTTTGAGTTCATGTCCTTTTGATTGAATCGAAAAGTTTCTGATACTCTATTTTCACATTTTCTCGTTCCTTTATCAAAGATTGTACTTGAAATTCCAAGGACACGTTCTCACTCTCAAGCTTTTCCATATTTGATATCCAAGAGGTTTCACAAACGCTTTTCAAAGAAGATTCACATTTTCGTCTTTCTTTTTCATGTTGTTTAATCTGTATTTTCAAAATCAAGACTTTGTTTTTTGACATCTTTGAACATCGTTTTCAAGAATGTTTATTCGTTTTTGCATTCCCTCTTGGATTTCAATGGAGTCCCTCTGAATTTTCTCAATTTCATCTTGCAGCGGCGCCAAAAACTTGATGCGGTTGTCATAAGGGACTTCTACAAGAAGTTTTACAACTCCCTAGGCAGAGTACCTAACCGTTGTAGTAGTAGTATAGGCAAGACTCAAGGGTTGTTATCGTTCTCCAGGGGAATAGGTTGGGAAGGCTTGATCACGGTCTAATAGAATTTTAGAGGTTGAGAGAAGATTATTTTTGTGTTTTTGTATTTATAGGAAAGCAAGTAAATCTATGGTTTGAGAGGTTGGTTTGTTTAACTACTAATTAAACTAATATCTAATCTACTGGTGATAACTTTATGATAATTAAATGTATTTACTTAATCATGTATTACTTATCAGATTGCTTCTCCTAATCTTGTTGCCTTGTCACACTTGTGATGATATGTGTAAGTATTTCCTAGGTCATGAACGGATTACACGAACATGCTGTCTATTTAATATTCCGTTAGGGCAACGCACAAGTAAGGTAGTATGAAGACTATTACAAGGCCCCTAAGAGTATATTAAATGCATGTGAAATATCTTAAGAGGGATAAACCATATAAAAAGGGCAAGGTAGTATGAAGACTGTTACTCGATGGTATCCTTTCTACGCATTAACGTTTCCCTAGACGTGTTTACAGCGATATAGACAAAAGCTGGTTTTCTAGAACCTAACGCTCATAATCATCAATCAAGAACCAACAATAAAAGGATCTACAATCTGATTTTCATGTAATCATAAGCAAATATAAAATAGGGTTTAGCCTCGCATGTTATAAAGAAAGCAAAGAGATAAATCAATCATACAACACATAGACATATTGAATGATTAATGATAAATAACCTTACTTGAATTAAAACATGGATTCAAGGTAGTTCAATAGGGTTTTAAGGCCCTAAAAATGACCTATGAAGCTGCTACAAGAGCTAGGGTTTGTCTCCCAAAAGTTATATAAAGTTACACACTTGAAACCCTAAAATCGGTTTATATACAGATATCACTGCGACGGCGTCGCGTTGTAATCCCGATGCCGTCGCTACGTGGATGATTCTAGATCCTCATTGAGTCGGCTACGTCTTGACGCCCTCACTAAATCTCTGACGCCGTCACTAGATGGATCACGACAGCGTCCCTTTATGCCTGCGACGCCGTCTCGACGTTTTGTAAGCAATACTTCTTCAAGGATTTGGTGTAGGTCTGTAAGCTCGCCCGTTTCTTCTCCAAATGAGCCCAAGTCACGTGTATTCCTTCCAAATGCCATCCAAGTGCTAAAAACCTGAAAACAAGCGATTAAGCACATAATCTGGGCATATTTGCATGATTTAGGGGGTTAAATGACCCCGAAATAGTGTATAAAATGACACCTCATCAAATACCCCTACAATTGGGATTTGCTTGTCCTCAAGCAAATAGGCTTTTTTACCTAGACAATAGCAATATGAGGGTCATTTAACCTACTCTTTAAAAGTATTTTACAACACAACCTTCTAGACCTCGTAATTAAAAGCACGAAAAGCATACACTAGCACCTCACATAAGTGTTTGGGATTTTCTCTTTCTTTTATTTTCTACACATTCATGACTCAACAACACACAACATTCGATTTCATGCTTGAGATTTGCTTCTAAGAGTTGATCTTTCAAAAGTTCATTTTGTTTCCATGTTTCACTAAGATCATTTTATGTTGAGACAAAAACATCTTTCATTTCTTTTATATCTTTTAAAAATCGTTTTTGAAAGATTTCAAAATTCAAATGTAACTTATGAAGAATGGGTTTCACTTTTTGTTGACAAAAATTGGTTAACCGTATTTCTTCTAGAGACGTATAGAAAATGCTTTCTCCTTTAGAATTCGTTTTTAATAATTCAAACAATGTTTTGAAATGATTTTCCATATGATTCAAATCTACAAGCATTGAATTTGCACTAGGCATTGGTGTCACAGTTGGTTTTGTCTCAGAAGATGAATACGATGAACTTGCATTTGAAGAATTTTCAAAAGATATAAAAGATGATGGAAAATATTTTTGCTCAGCAGAAAGTTCCTTTTGTGGAACAAAATCTTCGTAAAGAGCATTTAACTTTTTGTAATCAATTGTACAAAGATTTTGTATTTTCTCGATAGCAATTGGATCTTTCATTTTGTTTTTCATTTTTATTTGGCTCTTTGCAGCATCATCAAGAATGTCCTCAGTATCTTGATGCGGTCGTCGTAGGACTTCAACAAGAAGGAACAGTAAAAGGATCTACAATCCGACTTTCAAGCAATCATAAGCAAATACAAAGGAGGGTTTAGCCTCGCATGTTATAAAGGAAGTAAGAAGATAAATCAATCACACAACACATAGACATATTGAATGATTAATGATGAATAACCTTACTTGAATTAAAACATGGATCCAAGGTAGTATAATAGGGGTTTGAGGCCCTAAAAATGACCTATGAAGCTGCTACAAGGACTAGGGTTCGTCTCCCTAAGTTATACAAGGTTATCCTAAAAGTTACCCACTAAAACCCTAAAATCAGTTTTGTATATATAGATGTATCGCGGCGACGGCGTCGCGTTATGGTCTTGAAGCCGTCGCTACGTAGATGATTCTAGATCCTCTTTAAGTTGGCCACGTCATGACACCGTCTCCAAATTCCAGACGCCGTCACTGAATAGATTATGACGGCGTCGCTTTATGCTTGCGACGCCGTCTAAGCAATACTTCTTTAAGGATTTGGTGTAGGTTCGTAATCTTGTCTGTTTCTTCTCTAAATGAGCCCAAGTCACGTGTATTTCCTCCAAATGCCATCCAAGTGCTAAAAACCTGAAAACAAACGATTAAGCACATAATCTGGGCATATTTGCATGATTTAAGGGGTTAAATGACCCTGAAATAGTGTATAAAATGACACCTCATCAAATACCCCTACACTTGGGATTTGCTTGTCCTCAAGCAAATAGGCTTTTCTACCTTAACAATAGCATTATGAGGGTCATTTAACCTACTCTTTAGAAGTATTTTACAACACAACCTTCTAGACCTCGTAATTAAAAGCACGAAAAGCATACACTAGCACCTCACATAAGTGTTTGGGATTCTCTCTTTCACTCGGGTGTATAATAAATTATAACATAATGAGGAAATGGAAAATCAACACTCATTACCTGTCATAGCATATATATTACCATAGGCTTGGTAAAGGATCAAACCTCCATCGCTGGGCGCAAGCATTATTCATTACTATCTAAGAGGTCTTTTAAAGGGTTGTGGGGTGTAGGTGTAAGATAACATATAATGGAAACGGAAATGGATGGGATACATTTGGGTGGCTTTGGGTGAATTTAGAGTGGAAGGATTAGCTAATTATTTATACGAATACACGTTGGTTTGGTTGCTAAGCCAAGACTCGGACGAAGATATACAAACTCTACACAACTCTACATCAATCTCTTTCTTTTTCTTTTCTGTTTTTCTCTTCCTTTTTTTGAATAACCTAATACGTCGCATAGGGCTTATAGATGAACCCCTACACTTGAGCTTTTACATACTTTACAAGCAAACTAATCTATGACCCGAATCGAGATGGATCAACATAACATGGAGCTTATTGAGCTCTATTAGGGGTAATAAATTACTTCTTCCCTAATTCTTCATAAGATGAATACTACCATGAATCTCAATCGTCCCAAAACTGTATTTACAAGGATAAGGACTTAGCAATCGTGTTTAACATCATTTATTAACGTTGTGTTAAAACAATACTCTATAAAAAGCGAGTAATACTAAGGTTTGCTAATGCGAATTGGTAGGTCTAACGATTGGTTTAAGGGTGACAATGCTCTTCATTAATAGTCCGGCTTAACCAGAAAATTACGAGAACCATGCAAAAGGATAGGCTCGGAGGGTTGAACTAGGGGTATCCTACACTAAAGATGAGTGCATGGCAAGGGTAGTGTGGATAGTTATATGAAGACGTATGTGACTATCATAACAATTCAAGTTTAAAAACATGGGTTAATCCTTGTGGCCTCTTATCTTGAAAATACTATTCTCACTATTGCTGGTGTCAGGATTGCATCACCAAAACAATTTAGAATTAATATACTACCGTTACACCATATAATTTTAATACCGATACCTTTGTTCCAGAAAAGGCGACCTAGATGCTTTCAGCACATCCGTAAACGACGGAAATAGGACTCGCATTCGCATGTATGCATTCGAACCTTAACTCGAACAAGCTAAAGGTATAAACTATCTTGGGTATCAATAATGGATACCCGAATTCCTAAAGATCTAAAGGCGAACCTCATATTTTTCGGGTGGAATTTTGAGGGTTTTTGTGCTAGTCATATACATTCCTATCTATGAGACGCTATTAATACTCGGTTTTAGTCGGTATGTGTCGTAAAAAAAATTAATTTGGGTCAAAATTACCTTTTTATACTATGTTTCGATATATTACCCATTATTTTAAGGAACAAACAAATAGCAAACGAAGGAATACTTTCTAAGGCTTATTTTCCCCCATACACTTAAGTTGAATATTGTTCCCAATGTTCTATAGAAGTACCCGTAAAAACGAATAAAAGGAGAAGAAAACAAGTAAAAGAAACCAGTACTCCCCTAGTTTGCTCAATAATAGAGAAGAAACATGCGATAACTGGTTAAATCGTCCTCCAAGAATTATCCAATGAAACTTCCTAAGAACTTCCAAGCTTCTTCTCATCAAATATAACCTGTAATCAAAGACAAAGACAACTACACCAAGCATAAAATCGGCGGGATAGATATATATACAACAAGTGTTTAGGGTTTTGACTCTACGAAAGAAGTAAAGATAGGATAAGAGTAATGATATAATTGTAGGTTTACGCAGGTTTACAAAAGAATTACAGATTTTAAATATTGCACATTTTATTTTTCAGGAATACTAGAAAAAATTTGAATTTTTCATAGCTGGAGACGCGACGCCGCTAGGATAAATCCTGACGCCGTCTCCAGCGTCTGTGAAAATTTCTTTTTCATTTTTAATGAGAAATTTCCTGCACGCAATTTTTATAAGTCAAAACTGAAGAAAGCACAGCATAAAAAACTAGAGTTAGTCATTACAATCATATGACTCGAAATTGACGCGAATTAATCTAAATATTTTTTTAATGTTTGAATTGGGTTGCAAATAAGACGAAGTTATAAACAAACAAAGCATGATTACAACTAATTTAAACATAAAAAAACAAACAATATAGAGTTAAAATACAAGACACTCCTAATATGCGGGAAAGTAAATATTGGGTTGCCTCCCAAAAAGCGCTTTTCTTTATTTACGAGTCTTGTAGCTAGACTCGAAGTCACACGTTCTTACGTGACTTCATGAATGCTCACATGTCCATGAATGAGCCATTCTTTCATACTTTCATCTACTTGGTATTTGGGAACTAGGTTCAAACAAGTCTTGTACATAAATCTGTTCTTTTCATACGCATTCTTGAACCCGTTAGTTAGATCTCTTTGACTTAACACGAGGATGGGTGGAATCTTACTCCCTGAAACAGCCCCAAATGCTTAAACTTAAGTATAGTGCGAGGTGAAGGTCTACGTGAACCATGATCCGGTGGTCTTGGTGAGTGAAACCACATGAAAGCCATTTTAGTGAGAGAGAGTAGAGAGCTAAAGGGCTTGCCCATCACGACTTCAGCTTTATCTATTAGAATAAACTCTCCTATGTCTTCTAAGACCACAAAATCCGTGATGTAGGTAAAGCTGCCTACAAACACGTAGACATCCCTAACAATGGCGACTAAGTTTTTCCCTGTAATTTCTAATTCTTCTACCATTATAGTGTTGTAGGCTTTACGCGTGATGATGTTTATTGGTAAGAAGGGGTCAAAGTAGGCGACAAACTTCCTAAATCCAATCATATATTGGAAGGCCCGGTCATCCCCATCGAAACTATTAATTAGCTTTTCACGGCGTAGCATTCCAACATTCTTGTACTCAATCAATTCATTGAGCACTTCACTGTCATCTGAATCATTATCTGAATGAGGAAAGGGAGAGACAAGAGGTATGTCTACCAATTCGTCATCGGACTCAAGGTCATTCATATTGGTCTCATTAGGATGATTGGCAAAGTTGTTAAGAAATTGTTCAATACTCTCTAAGGCGACAGCGACATAAGGCCGAAATTTTTGTTGCTCGTGGAGCTCTTAGACGGAATTGTGCGCGCAGCGCAGCTTGGTAGGATAAGGACGATTACTGGTTGGTGGTTGATTCGCGTTCTCCATAATAAAGAATGGAATAGTCAATGAAGATTACGAACAAAAACACAAAGAAAAGATAGACTACGAGAAAGCTAATATACGGAATTAAAGTCTCACTTGAAAGGATTCACTGCGAGCTATAGTACTAAGTTTAACACTATGATCGAAAACTATATTTTTCCGGCAACGGCGCAAAAACTTGATGCGTCGTATAGATTCAACAAGAAGTTTTACAACTCCCTAGGCAGAGTACCTAACCGTTGTAGTTGTAGTATAGGCAAGACTCGGGGGTTGTTATCGTTCTCTAAGGGAATAGGTTGGGAAGGCTTAATCACGGTCTAATAGAATTCTAGAGGTTGAGAGAAGATTATTTTTGTATTTTTATATTTATAGGAAAGCAGGTAAATCTATGGTTTGAGAGGTTGGTTTGATAAACTATTAACTAAACTAATTGATAAACTAATCTACTGGTGATAACTTTATGATAATTAAATGTATTTACTTAATCATGCATTACTTATCAGATTGTTTCTCCTAATCTTGTTGCCTTGTCACACTTATGATGTAATGTGTAAGTATTTCCTAAGTTATGAAAGAATTACACGAATCCGTCGTCTATTTAATATTTTGTTAAGGCAAAGCACAAGTAAGGTAGTATGAAGACTATAACAAGGCCCCTAAGAGTATATTAAATGCGTGTGAAATACCTTAAGAGGGATCAACCACATAAGGGGCAAGGTAGTATGAAGACTGTTACCCTATGATATCTTTTCTACGCACTCGCGTTTCCCTAGATGTGTCAACAACGATATAGACAAACGCTGGTTTTCTAAGGCCTAACGCGCACATTCATCAATAAGAAGCAATAGTAAAAGGATCTACAATCTGACTTCCATGCAATCATAAGCAAATACAAAGGAGGTTTTAGCCTCGCATGTTATAAAGGAAGTAAGAAGATAAATCAATCGCACAATACATAGACATATTGAATGATTAATGATGAATAACCTTACTTGAATTAAAACATGGATCCAAGTTAGTATAATAGGGGTTTGAGGCCCTAAAAATGACCTATGAAGCTGCTACAAGGACTAGGGTTCGTCTCCCTAAGTTATACAAAGTTATCCCAAAAGTTACCCACTAAAACCCTAAAATCGGTTTTGTATATATATAGGTATCGCGGCGACAGCGTCGCGTTATGGTCTTGACGCCGTTGCTACGTAGATGATTCTAGATCCTCTTCAAGTCGGCCACGTCCTGACGCCATCTCCAAATTCCAGACGTCGTCAATGAATAGATCACGATGGCGTCGCTTTATGCTTGCGACGCCGTCTCTACGTTTTGTAAGCAATACTTCTTCAAGGATTTGGTGTAGGTCCGTAATCTCGTTCGTTTCTTCTCCAAATGAGCCCAAGTCATGTGTATTTCCTCCAAATGCCATCCAAGTGCTAAAACGCTGAAAACAAACGATTAAGCACATAATCTAGGCATATTTACATGATTTAAGGGGTTAAATGACCCCGAAATAGTGTATAAAATGACACCTCATCATATCTCTAACATTCATATGAATTTTTGAATCATCCAAGCAAGAAGCATCATACAATTTTGGATTATGAGAAAAACCCTTTGATGAAACCCTTGCTCAAATCGATCAAACTTCACCACCAAGTAACCTTCTTTAAACCAAAACCTTAAAGTTGAAACTTCTTGCAAAACCTTGTCACCTTTAAAGCTCAAAACCGAAACTCCAAGAACCTTGTGACAAAAGAAAAGATTTATGTGGAAATCATAGGGGGGTGAATACGTTTCCATTTAAAATCTTAAAATGTTTTGTATCAAGTTGCCGATCAAATTAGACGCAATATGAAAAGTATGTATAAAATATTTATATTTACTAGAGCACAATCACAATATTAACTTATATCTATGATACAATTATCATCCAAAAAATATAAGCAACAATTCACACACATATAGATATGATGCAAATATAAATGTAAGGAGATAAAGTAAATAAAAATGTAAAGCGAAAGGTAAAAAGAAATGCAAACTGGATACAAAGATTTATAGTGGTTCGGTCACGAAGCTCTCTTTGCCCTACTCCACTTTCTGAGTACCCAAATCGAGAGTTACTTCACTAGTCAACAAGCTCCCTTTAGGCGAAGAAAACCGTACACAAGTAGCTTACACCAATTTTCGACACAAAGCCAAACGTAGAGTTCTAATCTTAGCTAGAACCAATCTACCCATTTTCGACACTAAGCCAAATGTCGAGTTCTAATCTTAGCTAGAACCAATCTACCTCGAGCTTACACTAATTTCTGACACAAAGCCAAATGTCGAGTTCTAATCTTAGCTAGAACCAATCTACCCCGAGCTTACACCAATTTCCAACAGTAAGCCAAATGTCGAGTTCTAATATTAGCTATAACCAATCTACCGCATGCTTGTATTTTAAGGCCTAAAATCTAACCGCACTATTAACACTTCACTTTACCTAAACACTAACACGATCACCCCGATCTAACTATTATACAAGTTTGGAATACATGGATTCGATCTATACATTGTTAATGTAACACATGTCACGAATGCACTAACTAAACTACATAACTTCGTATTTTGACAATAACGAGAGTTCTTCTCTTGCACTTGAATGGATGAATGATTGGATCACATTTAAACAAACTTATAACAAGTTAAGTGATCAAAGAAAAAGGTTTGGAAGAAGGGTTTGGATCTGAGAAAAACTGTGTGCAAAGAGGTGGTAAAATCTGTGGGAACAGTCCACTATTTATAGGCAAAGTTTTAGACCAAAAAACATGGCCGACCCCCTTAGCTCCTAGGCCGGTCCCCTTATCACTAAGAGGGCCGCCCATATATTTGAGAGGGTCGCCCCTTTACAAACGCTCCTAGTTTGTCCTTTTCTGGGGAAGGTTTATCTTAGGCATATTTTTTCGTTTTTAGGGTGAAAATTTGAATTCAAATACTTATTTTGAATTAAAACATTTCTTATATTTACAAAAATACTTTGTCTAATTATTTTTGTAAAAACCTTTTGTTACATTTATAAAAATGTAAAGTTTAGGACAAAAATTATTTCTTTGATCATCCAACAAATTTAAAGTTTGTTTGTTCATACCTTTAGTGATTTACGTCGGGTGCAAACTTATATTTGTTGTTGAAGCAGACTTGAGACGTCGAGAGATGTTGACGTGTGAATGCATTGATGATATGTGATTACAAGTAACTTGAGCACTTTACGTTATGTGTTATAAGTTACATGTTTGTCATCACCAAAACATGAAGAGAATGTATAGATTAAATATCGTAATATTTCTACCAACAATCTCCTCCTTTTTGATGATGACAAAATATGTAAACTATAACTCATAGTAAAATGTATAAGTTACTTGTTTACACTTCTTCTCCCCCTTTTGTCGAAAAAAAAGGTGGACACTTAGGCGAAACTTGTACTACACTACAATTCTTGAAACAAAGAGGCTAGCTTGCATCATCCCCAGTGAAGTCTTGCTCTTATAAACCTCGTAAAATCATCCCAAGATATCTACTTTGACACTCGAGGACCTGTAAATTGACTCTAGTGGATCCATGGATCAAATATGTTATGAACTCTTGACCTACATCAAGGGTTAGTTTCACGCAACATAATATATATAAGAGAAATATTATAGGGATGGAACACACATATCAAGAAATGTGTAAATGTCTTAACAATTGCAAATGTAATAATTATGACATTTACAAATGCTCCCCCTCGGTGGATGCTCCCCCTTGTTTGGGGCACCAAAGAATTGAACTAAGGAAGTGAGCTACAAAACAAAGTTAGTAGACAAGTGCACATATATATAATGAAGATGATAGCTATATATATCACAACACATTAGTGGGGAACACGACATGCATGTCTTAGATATATACACTCTAAACTATGACATTTTAGATGAAAAATTAAAACCTAGACACATACAACCTAAATTCAAAATAAAAAGAATCATGATGTTTACTTAAGACATGAGAATGTTTAGGAACCAATAATAAGGTTCGACCGACACGTGCTTAAGGACTAAGACTTGACCAACACCCTTCAGTATAATACCGACTTTAATAAGCGAGAACAAAATTCGTTTATTAATTGACACACTATTATTATGAGAATGACTTCTTCCAAGATGTCAATTGGATAAGGAGTATTAACGTATTTTGATCGACAACGTTCCTTATCGTCATCTAACCAAGATGATGATGTGAATTTGAATAGACTAAGGGTTGTATTGAGAGATTCCTAAATCCTCAAAGTTTCTTTGTTAAGCATTATGTATGCTTTTCATGTTTGGGGTGTTTAAGGATAAACATTATCGTAAGACTTTAGGTCAACTAAATGTTGATGATAAGGATGATTTATTGAGGGATCATAAATGAAGAAGGATGATTATAAATGGGAGAGGGAAGTGGTGATTTGAGAGTGACTATAGGTTTGTTGGTGTTTTGTTGGATGTTAATGTTTGATGTGACACAGGTGAGAATGTGAAATGAAGTAGTAGTTCTTTCATGCTGAAAGAAAAATAAAAGACACGACATTGGGATGACTCAACAACACTTGAAGATTGAATACCTTCTTTGTGTTCTTCAGTTTCTCTAAAGTAGAAATGATTGGATGATAAGATACATTTCATTACGAAATTCACTTTGACTTTTGACAACATAGGCACAAATGCTTATGAGTATCAGACGCATTTCATTACGAAATTCACTTGTGGGGAATGGTTACATGGTGAGTCTTCTTGTGAAGATGATATATATATCTTGTGTTGTTGATCTATGAAGTAACACGCCCCGGACCCTTATTCCGCTGCGACCCAATTTGGGGGTGTTAACTAGTGATCACTAACAAGAGTGAAGAATAGTTATGAGGTATGAGTGTATGGTAGAAGTTCATCTTGTGGATTTTGTGTATTATCGACATAAGGGTTAAGAGGCTTGAATTAATTTCGGTTTAGTGCACGGGGTGTACTTGAGTTGAAAAGAAAGTAAGTGTTCATGTAAGTTGGTTTCTAGTGAATAAGAATTTCATATGTGAATTCTTGAGAGTATTTGGTTAAAGGATGTATGTGAACGAGTGTGTTTTCCTTTCCCATTTAATTCGTGCTCATCTGGATGTAAAAATCTAGAATAAAAAGAACAAATGAAGACAAATGAAGACGGAAGGGATGAGCTTGACAATGTCAAGATGGATGACGGCTAGCATACGACGAACTTCATCCACAAAGTTATGTAGCTCTTCTTGAGCATTGCTAATGTTCACAGAACAATCACACTGCGAGGTATGAGGTTGTCTTAAAGGTGGTAGTGGAAAAGATGGACGGAAGGTATTTCACATCTATATAATAATAGAGACGAGATTAAGGTTTTTGTGAAACGAATTGGACATGAACAATGAGTGACATTTTAATTTTCATTTCGTGAAATAAAAATACTTAAACATTTCGGATGAAATAATTAAGTTGTCGAGATTTATCGGCATATATTTAATAGCAACAAGACTATTATCATGAGAACAAGACTATTATCATGAGAACGAGACGTTTACGAGATTTGTTCTATCATTCCTGGTCCTAAACGCAGATAATTAAACGATTCATGTTTGAGTGGTTTAGTGAGGATGTTGGCTTTTAGCTTTTGGAAGAGCGTTTTAACATATGTTGTTAAAAGACTAGAATATAAATTTTCGGATATGACTTTTAACGTTTGCGAACGCAAGTTAAAATTACTTG
>BQNB010128296.1:0-12585 GCA_026074375.1 Tanacetum coccineum | reverse complement strand
TCTCAGTGAAGAAGCTTAGACAAATCTCAATAAACAAAACGCTTAGACAAATCTCAATAGACAAAACGCAGAGACAAATCTCAAGAGACAAAACGCAACCAAGAAATGAAATGGACAGAGTCTCCCCTAGGCAAAACGCAAGATAGGTCTTCAACTAGGCAAAACGCAGAGGCAAAACGCAGCACCAAAACGCAGGAAGCAAAACGCAGAACCAAAACGCAGGAAGCAAAACGCAGCTCCTAATAAGACAAAACGCAGTACTGTTGTCCTTTACCTAAACGACAAAACGCAGTGTACTTTTTCTGACAAAACGCAACCAAGAATATGCCAGTGAGACAAAACGCAGTCAAGAAAAATACGAACTTTTTCACCTAAAAACACCTAAAAATCACCCTTTTGAACGTTTTTGCTTGGTTTCTTTTGCACAACTTGATCCTAGAAGGCTATAACAACAATAAAAACACTAACTTTAACACCACAAACGTGAGAATCAAAGAGTGTCAAGAATAAGACCATAAACCTTCTAAAACCAAACTTTTGATCTAAACTAACCAAGAAAACGCACACACAATCTAGCTAATCATCCCATGAGCTCTGATACCAATTGTAGTATATTGGAAATCATAACACAATCAAGGATTAGTGTGTAGGCCGATTTCTAGAGAGAGAAAATGGGAAGTTCTAGTGAGAGAAAATCACTTAGTGTGTGTTTGTTATACAATGAACATCCAACCCCTTCCCATGGCTGGAAAGGGGTATTAATACAAGTGTTTTGGTGCCCCTAAGTGGGCCGTGGAGTGGGCTAACAAGTGGGTAAAGACCCGGCCCAACACCATAAGTCGTACGGTAACTAAACGATTAATACTAAGACTACGAGCTAACCTATGCTAGATATAACACGGGGTGAACGAGTCTTTTACATGGATTTTCATAATCCTAACATAAAGGCTACTTGAGGACAAGTAGGATTCAAGTGGGGGGATATTTGATGACATCAAATAATGTCTATTTTATAACATCGTTTATCCCATGTATTTAACCCATTTTATATAATTATTGCAAAGAATTGTGACTTAATCGTTTATATTTGAGAATTGCAGTAATTATGAAGTACTTGGTGAATATTAGCAAAAGGCGCGCATTCTGGAGCTTAAACGAAGATATTTTGAAGATTACTATTTTAACTACCAATACGCCGTATCCGTCAAGGAGATACGGTGTATCCGTGCCTGCACTCACCAAAGACCACAAAGGAAACAAGTCCAATACGTTGTATCCAGAGAAGATCAATACGCCGTATTCAAGATATAGTATCTAAAGATTCTGGAAAATATCAAACATGGTCCCTACTCCAAGAAACTCTAATACGTCGTATCTAATCCCTTGGATACGCCGCATCGAACCGACTTTCAGACCCTATAAATACAAAACTCAAAAATGAGTTTTAAGTGTGCTAAATCATATTCTCGATACCTAAACCACAAAAGTCGATTTTCAGAGGATAAAAAGAGCAGAAGAGGTCTTGCAACGCATTCTAATCCATAGAAGACAACGTGTAATTTCTTATACTTTTGTAATCGTTCAGTTTTTGGAATCATTCTTTAACTCGATTAATTTACCTTGGCTAAAATAATTACTCTTGTATTAATTATGATGTTTGAAGGCTAATACCTTTGGGTTTTAGACATTATTATAAAGATCTTAATGTTTGGTTTTGTTTATATCTCGATTGCTTAATTTATCGTTGTATGCTTGTTTATGTTTATCAATTCATACTTGTTTACATGCTTTTGTATGCGACCTATCATTTAACTGGATCTAGTGATATGGACCAAGTAATCTAGATGCCATGATAGCTCTCCATATAGTGATTTATACATCTAGAATCATAGGATCACAAATATTATCCTTCTAAAATTGTGCTAAGGATACGCTTCTGGCTTAACTAGTTAACGAAAACTGTCTTTGGTTAATTGAACATGTTGACTAGTAGGTGAATCTAGATAATTCAACAAATAATGTTCTGATTCTATTAGATAGTTGGACAAGTGGACTACTAGAGTATACATACCATTAAAGGAGTAAGTGCGTAAAGACTCTAAGAGCTAGGGGTTTAACAAGTATCACCATGTGTTAATCCCTAAATATAGATTATAATAAGCAAATAAGGATGCTTTATGCGGATGCTTTAATTATGATAGAATTAATGTGTCTAGGTCTTAGGATGAAGTTCCCTGCCAACTTTCTCAGTAATGATATACCTTTTCGAGTAAGTAATGCATTGCTCCGAATAAACAAACCACTTCATAATCGATTAATAATGGCTAGATACAGTTTATCTATCCTAAGGCTCGACCGGCTCTTTTTAACTTCTGTAATTTTCTGCGTAGGTTAAAGTGTCCTATGAATTGATTGTAGTCACCAACAAACCCGTGCCAGTCTCTCAGGCTGAAAACCTCCTTTACCTGTTAGAATTAGGATTAGAACTAACATAGGATTAGCATAGGTTTGACTTAGATTAGAATTAACTTAGATTAGATAACCAAAAATAAAAAAAATTAAGATATTTAGACTCGAGCTTCAAAGTGTATCGACGCCCTATTTACCAACAAACTTACCATCGACTGGGTACACAGCCCGTTAAAGTGGGGTTTTTTTTAGTTTGATGTATTTGGATATCGCAAAATATAAATTTACAACTTGAACGTATCCTAAATAAACACGACACAACGCCACATCAAGTTTTTTAGCGCCGATTGCCGGAGGAGTGAAAATTAATCTTGATTTATATTTTATATTTTGGTTTTTAACATTAGATCTAACCCTATAAGAGATAGTTTCAGTTATATTAGTATATATTCTTGTATATTCTGTATATTTTGTATATTTGTTAGTTTAATATTTGCTGTGTTATAAATTGTGTTTTAAATATTAATTGTTTTCATATAAAAAAACACCTGATATTGTTTCCCCATGTCGATAACTCGATACGACGTGTCCACTTCGATTGGATACGGCGTTATCCACTTACTGTCCATACAGGAGAATTTCATATTTAAAAGATAAATAACGGTGTTTCACTTCTTAACACCCCCCAAAAATCACTTACAACGCAGCGGAAATAGCCAAATGGTGTGTTACTTGTCGTGATACACCAATAGATAAAAGAGAACGACCTCTAGGTGGTCGTTTGAATAAGTAACAGTTGTTGTATGTCAATAAAATCTGAATTTAATAACACATTTTGTCCCATAATTTGCCAACACAATGAAAAGCTTGAATGTAAAGACTCCAATGCACATCAAATAGTCCAAGCCATCTAATTCACCTGAGATAAAGACATGCATAAAAGTGTCAACCATTAAAGTTGTGAGTTTTTCATAGATAGTTTAAATATAAATGTAATCCTACTGTATCATCACAGTACCATGTAAAAAACCCGATGATTTAATATAGAATGCATGACACATTGTTTAATCATCAAAAGTACCACTCTTATCCCAAAGTATTTATAAAGAATGCATAATCTTTTAAGAACAAAATTGATCACTAATATAAATTCTTTACATTTCCCGCACAAACTGAATTTCCGTGCCGCACTATATAAAACTTCGTGCCATGTTGGGGGAGGCGCCGAAGTTCCCCCCAAATAAATCCGACATGTAAAAACTGTGTCGTTCCGCATGATATCTAGTCACCCGAACGGGAGGGTTGTCATTCCGAAAAGATCTATAAGTCGTTACCAAGTGATCCGCTAATCACCCGAACAGGGGATCGCACTTCCGAATAGATCTATTCATAAAAAAAATATATAAAAACATTCGCAGCTCACCCTCGCAAGTGATTACAGTTCATGACGCTGTTGACGTAGACTTGTTGGTACCCTAAATATTAGGCAGTGATACAAAATAATTGCGTATATATATCCCGTTACCGGTGTCCCCTCCAAGAACACCCGGGCAGTAATGTAAAAATATGTACTCCCGTTACCGGTGTCCCCTCCAAGAACACCCGGGCAGTAATTTTATTGCTATCAGTTCAATCAGCCTAAGCTAATCCGAAATCATTTCAAATGTAAAGTATGCATTTGTGACCAAAAATGAAGTCAAATAATGTATCCCATAGCGAGCTATGCAAATAAGTATGTAAACCAATTTGTAAACAATCCTGTAAATGCATTTGTAAACAAGCATGTTCTCACCCCAAAAATATATGTAAAACCAGTAAAACATGGGGCTATAAACTCACAAAATCCTTTAAAACAATCACATTGTTATAAGATAACCGAGTAAGTATAAGGATTTGTAGACAAGCATGTATCCCCCTCGCGGGTTATAAAACATTCAAAATATTGAAAAGCGAGGCTATGAACTCACATTGATTAAAGACCACGATCAATTAATCCAATTAAATCACAACTGAATCTGCAACGATCTCGACCACGACCTATAATTATGTCGTTCGATTATAATACACGTACTAAATACGATCAACGATGCGTACATCGTAACGACGAAATCATACATATTTTTATATGTATGCAGTCATATATACATGTGATGAGAAATCCACTTGCGCGTCTTTAAACCTTAACCCTTAGTATATTTTATGTATATATACTATTTTCCGTCCAATATAACTTATCTCAATTGTAAAAGCCGGATAAGCCATCGCGTGCAAAGTAAAATGCCATTACGAACGAACTTTCAGTGTTTCGCCGGAAGCTGAAACGGGCTCGAAAGAGTGCTCAAATCGTATAATTAAATAGATATGTCAGAATTTAATATATTAAAAATAACTTATTTTCTATTAAAGTGTATATTCCGATTTCGATCCAGTTTCTTCATTATTGGGAGTTAGAAGTCCCGTTTTATGTCTAAACGTCCGTCAAAATATAATTTGTTATATTTGTAACAAAGTCTATACTATCAAAGTCCTCGAATTCCGAATCCCACGTTCTATTTTCTGATTTAAATTAACACATTATATAATGGCACTAAAGTCCATTTTAGTCTAAATTCTCGTCTCAAATAGTCTAATATCGCTTTATTCAGTCAATATAAAATCTCGTTTTAATATTTATTCATGTATTACTAGCCGCACAAGTTTATAATACCAGGTTTATCACATATAATCAATTTATATATAATGAAAAATTGAATACGTTTAAACTAACTCACCCCTTTTTCTCGGTGTCAACCACACTCAAACGCCCCCACGGCTGTTAGAACAGCAAACCACCCTTGTGCGTGGCTGTTAAGCCAAACGCACCCTTGTGCGTAACTCAACAAACCAAACGCACTCCTTATGGCTATACCCGGCTGTCCCTAAGCCTAACCCGATACCCCGGCTGTTTCGACAGCCAACACAAGCATCCCTCGTCCCCCCGGCTGTTTGGCAGCCTACCAAACAAACGCGCCTTAGTGGTTGTTAACCTTTAACCAACCAAACACTCTCGACCAACAAACAACTCTGCTTTCTCGCGCCAAGCTAACACAAACCCCTTTTTGTTTATAACTCAAACCACTACCCAAACGCGCCCTAATTAGGTGGTGCTTGTCTCGCGAAAGCCAAACGGGCCTGCTGCCGGTGCTAAAACCCCGAGCCAAACGCACCCCTACCGGTGCAAAACCAAACCAGCCGAACCCCTTTTTGTATCAAGACCCACCCCGACTCCCTCTTCGGTGGCTGTCACCCCGACCCAAATCAACAAACAAACACCCCTTGGTGTTATAAGACAAACCAAACGCACCCTCGAGGTGACTGACCCCAAACCCACGCCCCTTTTTCGGGTGGGCTGTCACCGAGACAAACACCCTTGGGGTTGTGACTACACCAAACGCACCCTATTGTCGTGTAGACACCCAACCCGACACCCCCTCCCCTCGGCTGTCCCAACCCGACGCAAACCAAAACCCACGCACCCTCGAGGTGTTGTGAACCCACAACCAAACGAACACCCTTGTGGTTTATACCACCAACCCAAACAAACCCGACACCCCCCCTGTTGCTGCTGACCCGCGACCCAACACAACCCTTTTTGTGTGAACACCAACGCACCCTTGTTGGTGGTTTTTATAACCGAACCATACAAACAAACATCCCTCGGTTGCTATTAAACCCACGCACCCTATGCGGGTCGTGGTGATGATGATGACAATGGTGATGGGTTGCGGCTGTCGGAGAGGGGGAAGGGAAAAAATGGCCGTGAAAGGAGAGTGGTAGTGGGATCCGAGTATATCCGAGGTGGGGAGTGTTTTTGGTCTTCGCCGGAAAAGCCCGCCGGAAAAGTTTTCCGCGGCCGGAGGTGGTGGGCGGCGGTGGTTGGCCGGTGGCCGGATAATGTGAGAGAGAGAGTGAGATGTATAATTTTTTTTTGTGTGTGTATAAATGAGAGATGAAATGAAATTTTAATATAAGTTATATATATATATATATATATTAAAAGTGACCAATGTTATAAGTTTTAGGGTTTAAATAAAGCGTACATTTTTTTATATATTTTTGACAAAATTGGTTACGGACTCTATTTGAGCGACTTAACGGATGATTCAACGCACGAAACTTGCGCCATTGTTTTTCAAATCATTTTTCCGATAAAAATGAGTATTCGCATGATAATATTTCATAAATATTTTATAACATTTAATAAAATATCCGTTATTCATTTTATGAACCGGTTTCGCTCCGTCCGAAATAAAAATGGATTTCAACTCGAATAGTCGCGTTTTCAAAAACGCTTTTAATTAAAAATGATGAATAATTTATTTAATATTTTTATTAAATAAATACTGATAACTAAAAACAAATTTAAAATTATTTTTGTGTGTCCGCGTTGTATACTGTTCGAAAAATGTTTGCGGTGCTGTTTTAGCCCTTTTCGGCCGTTTCCAAGTCTCGGCAAAATAAAAAGTTGTCAGGAATGTCATTCCACGTCAAATTGCTTTAGAGTCCGAGTCGTGAAAACGTGATTTAGATGATCGTTCTTATAAGTCAAGCCAGACCCTAAAAGTCAAAGATTGAAATCGTCATTCAAAAATTCAAAAATTCTCGGATGTTACAGTACCTACCCCTTAAAGAAATCTCGTCCCGAGATTAAATTCGTGTTATCCGATTGTGTGACCGAGAAAAGGTTTAAAATCTGATAAACCGTTTCTAAGCAAGACGATTATTAAACTTTCTTCAGCAAGATTAATGATATCGACACTTTCAACATACAAAAGTTAGACTAAAGTTGACCAGGATATATATAATCCATTAAGGTAGATATTTTATAAAAATATCGTTTACAATTTTTAATGATTGATATTAACACCGACTGTACGCTCTCACTCGAATATACCCTCTTGACTCAGACCACAATATTGTTCTGCTTTGTCCCGCATGCTCACCGCTTTTGCATTTTGATGTCCCTTGCTTAGGACTCCCGCATCTTACCCAAAACAGTGGCTACTCTTCACTCAAGCATGCTCAACTGCCAGTTCTTGGCAGTACTAGAATGTACCGCGACCTAAGTCTTCCTACTAGTGGCCCGAAATGAATAGTCCAACTATCTAGTTTTCATCGATAGGTGTTTATCTCGTTTAAGGGGAGTTGCATTACCTATTGGATAAAGTTGTACCAGTGGGACCGCTCCAGGACCCAACAGTAGCGACCATAACGTCAATACTATAACAAATGGTGACGGGATATTGCACTCAGTCTGTTAGCTCCACAGACAGTTCGTGATTGCAAGGAACTCAATGGCAAAAGTAATAACTTAAGAATGAGATATAAGGTAGCTCCAAGTGAGGCCGTTAAATTTTGCTGATAGCAAGACACGATTGTGTCTCTAGACCCATTTAAAACGTATATCCATGATTATCGATTTCAGGTTCATACTCGTGTCATATCGGATACCATTAAGCCCACTTATTTATAATTTCTTATTTACATAAAGAAGCGTCCAAATTTATGTAAGTAAGAAATAATAAACTTAATGGTATGGTGTGATTATAATTTATTTTATATTAAATTAGAGCGTCCCAATCCTTTCAAATAAATAAATTATAAATCATCCTACTTAATAATTCCCGTGAAATACGCTCACTCCTCATAACCTCAATTGATGGATGACATGACTATTCATTGTTTCTACTGAGTATGGGACGAGTGATTTAAAACTCGTCTTTGAAAGCTGGGAGTAAAAACTGCAGGCGAGATCAAATAAGAGTTCAAGATAAATTAAATGAAGTACTCGTGTTAGAGTAAAATAATTAAATATTTCTATAAACAAATCAGTATAGCGATTATCATATCAATCTTCCTATTACAAGTCCCGCCTATACAAGACTTGCAATACTTAGATTCGTACACAATCCCGTGTAAACAGAACTGTGACGGCTTTGTTAATATAGCAATTATCATATCAATCCTCATATTACAAGTCCCGCCTATACAAGACTTGTAATACTTAGATTCATACATAATTCCATGTAAACAAAATTATGACGGTCTCCGCGTAATACAATATAGTATAAAGTTGTGAAGAAAATAATATTCTTAGAGACCATTGTTTAACTTACAATGTCTGATAACGAAGTGAGACCATTGCGCAACACACAATGTCTAAGAAGTAAAAATGAGACCATTGTATAACTCACAATGTCTGACGAGTAGAATGAGACCATTGTGCAACCCACAATGTCTTAAAAATATTCTGATATTTATATAATAACTCTTATATAATTAAGCGTACGATATACACGAAGGGAAATGCAAACATATATCTTACATATATGTATGTCACGTAAGCGCTTAATGCAACACGTAATGTAAGCACATAAGCAAGTAGTGAGTATGCACTTTGAAAATGTTTGTTGTGATGCAATTATTTGTGAAAACGGTTATAGTCTAGGGTAAAATATGCAAACCTATCATCTCTAATAACCATAGCTCTGATACAATATGTAACACCCCCCAAAAATCACGATACAACGCAGTCGGAATACCAAATGGGGTGTTACTACTTAATCGTAATACACAACAATATATACAAAGAACGCCTCTTATGTGTCGATTGAAAAAATAACATTGTTGATTTTAATCAAAATCTGAATTTAATAATACATTTGTCCCATAAATATTGCATCACAATGAAAAGCTTGAATGTAAAGACTACCAATGCCACATCAAATAGTTCAAGCATACTAATCACACTGAGAAAAACATGCTTAAAAGTGTCAACATTAAAGTTGGTGAGTTCATAGATTAGTTTAAATATAAATGTAATCCACTGTATCATCACAGTACCATGTAAAAATCCCAATGATTTATAAAGAATGCATGACACATTTTATGTCACCAAAAGTACCAAATCTTATCCCAAAGATTTATAAAGAAATGCAAACTACATTTTATGTCATCAAAAGTAACCAATCCTATCCCAAAGATTTATAAAGAAAGCAATAACACAATTTTATTCATCAAAAGTACCAATCTATCCCAAAGATTATAAAGAATGCATAACACATTTTTATGAACTAATTGAGTCACTATATAAATTCCATGACATTTCTGCAACTATATAAATTCCGTGCCCCACTATATTAATTTCGTGCCAAGGTTTGGGAGGCCCGATAGTCCCCCAACGTTATAGATCCGACATGTTTATAACTGTTCGAATCCCAGTGATAAGCTAGTCACCCCGAACGGAGATTGTCATCCGAATAGATCTATTTTATATCATTCACGTGACATCACCAATAATGTTCGTATTACCAAGTGATCGCTAATCACCACGCACAGGGAATCCACAACCCTAATAGATCTATTTCATAACAATCGCAGCTCATCCTCCAAGTGATTTACCAGTTCATGCCGCTGTGACGTAGACTGTTATGTACCCGCCTAATTTGGGCAGGGAATATCAAATAATGCGTAAAATATATACTCCCGTTACTGGGTGTCCCCCTCCAAGAACACACCGGGCAGTAAGTTATTGCTATCAGATCATCAGCCCACGCTTAATTCGAATTAATTTCAAATGTAAAGTATGCATTTGTGACCAAAAATGAAAGTCAAATAATGTCTCTCATAGCGAGCTATGCAAAAAAGTAATGTAAACCAATTTGTAAACAAACATGTTTCTCACCCCAAATATATTTAAACACATAAAACATGGGGCAAAAAAACTCACAAATCCCTTAAAAAACAATCACAATGTTATAAGATAACCAAGTATAATAATTTGTAGACAGCATGTATCGCCCCCGCGTGTTATAAAGCACATTCAAAATATTGAAAAGCGAGGCTATGAACCTCACATTATTAAAGACCACGATCAATTAAAACCAATTAAATCACAACTGAAATTCGCAACGCTCCCCTTTTCCGACCACGACCTATAATTTTGTCGTTCGATTATAACACGTACTAAATACGACCAACGATGCGTACATCGTTACCATGAAATCATACATATTTTTAATATGTATACATACATATTTACATGTGATGAGAAATCCACTTGCGCGTCTTTAAACCTAACCCTTAGTATATTTTATGTATAATATACTATGTTTCCCTCGTCCAATCTAAACTTATCTCAATTTTCTAAAGCCGATATAGACCTCGCGGCAAAGTAAAATTGCCATACAATCAACTTTCGTGTTTCGCCGGAAGGCTGAAACGGACTCGAAAGTGCTCAAATCGTTTAATTAATAGATATGTCAGATTTAATATATTAAAATAACTTATTTTCTATTAAAGTGTATATTCCGATTTCGATCCAGTTTCTTCGTTATTGGGAGTTAGAAGTCCCGTTTTATGTCTAAACGTCCGTCAAAATATAATTTGTTATATTTTGTAAACCAAAGTCTAACTTATCAAAGTCTCGAATTCCGAATCCCACGTTCTATTTTCTGATTTAAATTACTCATTATATAAAGGCACTAAAGTCCATTTTTAGTCCAATTCTCGTCTCAAATATGTCTAATATCGCTTATTCATCAATATAAATCTCGTTTTAATATTTATTCATGTTTTACTAGACCGCGCAAGTTATACCGGATTTTATCACATATAATCAATTTATTATATAATGAAATAATTGAATACTTTTAAACTAAACGCACCCTTTTTCGGTGTCACCACACTCAAACGCACCCCACGGCTGTTATGAACAGCCAAACGCACCCTTGTGCGTGGCTGTTAAGCCAAACGCACCCTTGTGCGTAACTCAACAAACCAAACGCACTATCCTTATTGCAAACCCACCGGCTGTCCCTAAGCCTAACCCGATACCCCGGCTGTTTCGACAGCCAACACAAGCATCCCTCGTCCCCCCGGCTGTTTGGCAGCCTACCAAACAAACGCGCCCTAGTGGTTGTTAACCTTTAACCAACCAAACACTCTCGACACACTCGGCTGTCCCGCAGCCAAGCTAACACACCCCTTTTTGTTATAACTCAAACCAACCCAAACACGCCCTAGGTGGGGCTGTCATAGCCAAACGGGCCCGCTGCGGTTCTAAACCCCGAGCCAAACGCACCCCTACCGGTGCAAAACCAAACCAGCCGAACCCCTTTTTGTATCAAGACCCACCCCGACTCCCTCTTCGGTGGCTGTCACCCCGACCCAAATCAACAAACAAACACCCCTTGGTGTTATAAGACAAACCAAACCGCAACCCTCGAGGGTACTGACCCCAAACCACAGAAGAAAACACGCCCCTTTTTCTGGTTGGTGCTTCACCGAGACAAACACCCTTGGGGTTGTGACTACACCAAACGCACCCTATTGTCGTGTAGACACCCAACCCGACACCCCCTCCCCTCGGCTGTCCCAACCCGACGCAAACCAAAACCCACGCACCCTCGAGGTGTTGTGAACCCACAAACCAAACGAACACCCTTGTGGTTTATACCACCAACCCAAACAAACCCGACACCCCCCCCCCCCCCTGTTGCTGCTGACCCGCGACCCAACACAACCCTTTTTGTGTGAACACCAACGCACCCTTGTTGGTGGTTTTTATAACCGAACCATACAAACAAACATCCCTCGGTTGCTATTAAACCCACGCACCCTATGCGGGTCGTGGTGATGATGATGACAATGTCGGAGAGGGGGAAGGGAAAAATGGCGCGTGGAGGAGAGTGGTAGTGGGGATCGAGTAGATCCGGAGGTGGGGAGTGTTTTTGGTCTTTGCCGGAAAAGCCCGCCGGAAAAGTTTTCCGGCGGCCGGAGGTGGTGGGCGGCGGTGGGGGAGCTCGCCGGAGAAGAAGGGTGGAGAGGGAGAGTGTTAAGTGTGTGTGTGTTATAAGAGATGAAATGAAAATGAAAGTTATATGTTTATATATATATATATATATATTTAAATGTGGCAAGTCCCTTATAGTTGAGGGACCTAAAGTGTAACATTTTTGGTATAGTTTTTATAAAAACGGTTCGGGACTCATTTGAGCGACTTAACGAACGATTCGAATCTCGAAACTTGCGCCATTGTTTTTCAAATCATTTTTCCGATAAAAATGAGTATTTATTTGATAATATTTCAGAAATATTTTATAACATTAAATAAAATATCTGTTATTCAATTTATGA
>BQNB010128295.1:3036-19304 GCA_026074375.1 Tanacetum coccineum | reverse complement strand
GCTGAGAATCCATTTTTAAGTGTTTGGATGTGGCCAATACTGTTTTTCCTTACTCACATCCTGCCTAGATGTAGTACCATTAACTAATTAGCTTAAAATGCAGTCACGGTAAGTTTTTAGCATAAAGTGAGAGCGAAGTACGACAAGTGAGAAAGAACAGCAAGTTTGCTTGAAATGCCTTTTTTTGTAAAATGTTTTAACTGCTGGTCTTTTTTTATATATAAGAGATATATCAGGTATGGATTCATTTTAGGACAAATTAGTAGGTTGTGCACTGTATATATTTTTGGATCATTTCAATAAAGAGTTTTCTGCAAATATGCTCCCTGTGGTTTCCCTAAATTGCAGGTTTGCTCCCCAACTTTGAGAAAGTGCAGGCGGCCTCCCTGAAACCAAACCTTTGTTGCATTCAGCCTCCCTCGTTAGTAACTCTGTTAAGGTGTCTTTTGAAGTCAAGGGCATATTCGTCATTTCATTTCTTTTTATATAATAAACCCACCCAATACCCAACACCCTAACCCGACCCTTTGCTTACCCGTTTATTAAAAAAGGCAAACTTCATTTTTTATTCATTCTCAAAACTCCCCAACTACTATGTTATCTTCAGTAACCCTCCCTAGGGTTCTTTGTGTCGCATCATAACCTGACAAGATTTCTTTATAAGGCCTGTAGGGGATACATTATGGATGATCTTGTACAAGATTTCTTTATAAGGCCTGAAGGGAATACATTTGATCTTGATGTTTATGGTGAGTGATCACATTCGTTGTTTGATCTTATTTTAACGTGTATGTTCCTTATTGCATTGTTATTCGACAAATGAAAATCATGGGGGGGGGGGATACTAAGTGGTTGTTCTTTTGTTTCTTTTCTTTTGTAACAGAGAGCTATAACAATTTATATTTTTTACCAATAAGTGTCACCTACTATGGAAAGTTTAATGATGGTCCAAAAAAAGGAGTACATTGAAAGGGGAGACTGCTTTGTTGATTATGTAAATAGGGACATTTACGGATGTTTGTTTTGAATTCTGTTATTAACAGTTTAGGAATAAGAATATGAGAAGATGAAGTGCTATATTGGTAATAAAATACCAGCTTAAAAGTTATAGATGTGGGGTTAAAACCCTTTTGGTCAGTGAAAGTGACTTATAGAAGGTTCCTAGGTTCTGTTAAAAAGGCATAAGGTTATGGATGTGTATGTTAAAATTGTTGAGAAGAATGAAGAAAGTAAAAGTGGTTCTGATAGTGCTAGTGAGTCTGACAATGACTTTGAAGATGAGGAACATGTAGTTCAGGAAGTGGAAGTTAACATGGGTTACTTTAATTTTCAAGTAGAAGATGCAAGTACAGGCACTGATGGCAATATGATCCCTGTGGCACCTAAGGTGAATCTTACAGAAGATAATATAGAGGTTTTAGACTTTGATTCACTAGAAAGTGATCTAGAGGATGTGCCAGAAAATGATAGGAGGTTGGGGCTTAGAAAATTAAAAAAAAAACACTCATCCTCTAAGTTCTATATAGGAAAAGAATTTGCAAATAGGGATGTAGTCAAAGGATTTGATTAGAACTCATCGTTGAGAGTAGGGAACTTGCATTTCTTTGAGAATGATCCTATTAGAATAAGGGGTGGTTTTGTAATGGTGTAGTTTCCTTGCAAGAAATTTGGTAACTTATAAAGTTCCAGGACCTAATGTGGACAATGCTGTTAAGGGTAAGATAGTAAATGAGGATGCAGAAGAAGACAAAATTACTTGTCCTTGGTTGTTGTATTTATCAAAAGGAGATAAAGGAAAGTGGTTCATAAAAACCTTCAAGGATGAGCATCATTGCTTGCAATCCAGAAAAATCAAATACTGTACCTCAACTTTCCTTTCAAAACACATCACAGATCTAATCATAATGAACCCTAACATGCCTATTAAAGCAAATTCAAGAACAGATGCAACAAAAAGTTTCATTTTCTGTTTCTAGGGGCAAGCATTTAGGCCAAGGCTAAGGGAACATTTTTTTCCTTGAGAGGAGATTGTGGAAGATACAATATGCTTTATTGAGGGACTATGTTATGGAGCTAAAGAGATGTAACCCAGATACTACTGTCAAAATAGATGTATATGGTGAAGAGGATCCTGAATCTCCAACAAGACTGTTCAGGAGAATATATGTGTGCTTGGGTGCTTTGAAAAAGGGATTTAGAGAAGGTGGTAGGGAGTTGCTTGGTTTGGATGGTGCATTCATGAGAGGACGTTAATCCAGGACAAATGCTGACAGCAGTGGGTGTGGATGCTAATAATGGCATCTACCCTGTTGCATATGGTATAGTAGAATCAGAGAACCAATATTCTTGGACTTGGTTCTTAAAATGTCTAGGTGATGATTTTGATCTATACAGCAATTCCAATTTCACATTCATCACAGACAGGCAAAAGGTATTATCCAATAAACTAATTTTGATATTTAAAATGCATTTGAAGTATTACTAACTTAATTAACTTTTGTTTTAGGGTCTATTACCAACACTTGAAAAGTTGTTTCCACATGCTGAGCACAAGTACTGTGTTAGGCACATTTATGAAAACATGAACCTAATTCTTGGAAAGGAGTCAGAGTACAAGGAAATGCTATGGAAGTGTGCATCATCCACAACCACTGTTCTGTTTGAAAAGAATATGCAAGAGTTGAAAGATTTCAATAAGAAAGCATATGAATGGTTAAAAAAGATTCCTGCTGAACATTGGAGCAGGGCATACTTCTCTGGTATGCTTTCTAACACTTAACTTTTTAAACATATTCATATCTTAGCTTATAATATTGTCTAATACATAGCATTTAATCACAATTCTAGGTAGAGCTCATTGTGACCTGTTAATAAACAATATTTGTGAGGTCTTCAACAGACAGTTGTTAGATGCTAGGGATAGTCCTATCATTACTGCCTTAGAACATGTGAGGGAATATCTAATGAAGAGGATTGTTATTGTCCAAAAGATAATTGAAAAATGTGATGGTCCACTGACTCCTGCTGTTGCTAAAGTTTTTGATATTATTAAGGAAGCTTCCAGTGGGTGTATTGTGGATTGGAATGGTGCTGATCTATACCAGGTTAAAGGTTTTCTCCAAGAACAATATGTTGTT
The DNA here is from genome assembly GCA_026074375.1 of Tanacetum coccineum. Lineage (NCBI taxonomy): Eukaryota > Viridiplantae > Streptophyta > Magnoliopsida > Asterales > Asteraceae > Tanacetum > Tanacetum coccineum. The sequence goes on along the minus strand of BQNB010128295.1, from coordinate 16,167 downwards.
AACTTAAGTCAAAAGACTTGTTCTTGTAGGAAGTGGGAGATATCAGGCATACCATGTAAGCATGCCATTGCTGCAATACATGATATGGCAGACAATGGCAATGATGTAGGCATACCTGAGGATTGGGTTCATGACTCATACAAACTGGCAACATGGAAGGCTGTTTATTCCCACAAGGTTAACCCAGTCAATGGTAGGGAATTGTGGTCTAAATTTGATTGTCCAACAACTCTGCTTCCACCAAAAATCCATCCACAGATTGGGAGACCACCTAAGAAGAGAAAGAAGAGTAAAGGAGAGATTGTGATGGTGAAGGGCAACAAACTAACTAGGCAAGGTAAAACTGTTACATGTAGTTTGTGTCATGCAGCAGGACATAATAAAAGAAGTTGTGATAGAAGACAACCTTCACAAGGTGGAACAAGTAATGCTGCTGGAGTTGGAACACAACCTTCAGAAGGTGAAACAAGCAATGCTGCTGGAACAAAAAGAAAATCAAAAGGTTCTACTGGAACAAGTAATGCTGCTGGAACACAAGCTTCACAAGCTTCAAAAGGTGGAACAAGTAATGCTGCTACACAGGCTTCTACTGGATCCCCCCTGAAAAGAACAAAGAAGTCTGCAAGTAGACTGACTCCTGAAAAGTGAATTTCATGCTTTTAATATCAGTTCCAAGACTAGTTAACTTCTTGTCTAATTTCTTGTTTTAAGACAGTTAGTTCCAAGGATTGTTTGTGTAAGACTAGGTGTTATTTTGCTGATCTATAACATGGTGTTATTTTACTTGTTATACCATTTGTGAACTATTTTGACCCATTGTGAACTATTCTGACCCATTGTGAACTATTCTGACCCATTATGAACTATTTTGACCAATTGTCAACTATTTTGACCCAATTTATTACCCCAAAACTGTGAACTAACTTGGTTAATTTGAGGTGGTTGAGTAGTAGAAGGGAGTAAATTCACACAATTTATTACCCCAACTACTATCTAAAACGCCTATAAAACAAACACCCCTTCATTGGTAAACTGCTCACCTTTTTTCCATCAAACCTTACTTATATTAACTATCATAATGGCAGAAATTATTGACCTAAGTAGCTCTATTGAGGCTCAAATTGATGGTAGTGAACCTGGAAATGAAGGCTCTTCAATGCCCCATCTTCCTCCATTTGGTTCAGTTGGTAGGCCTAGGCCTGAAGTACCTGCAAATATTGCAAAGAGGTTTAAGGAAGGAGATATAACAAGAGAGTTGGTAAAGTGGTATGGTTATGTGGATATCTTAGAGTATTTTGAAGATGATGCTTACTGGAATAGCTATAGTCCAACAGCTGATGAAAAGGAGGTCCCATTAGGTAAGTACATTCCAATTGGCAAGCATGCAGCAGCAAGGCCAATCATCAAGAGCGAGGCCTTCCAAACAGGAGTGATACTTGGAGTTGCCAATCAGAAAACCTGGGCTGCCATTGAAGAAAAGCTAAGAAAGAGGCCTTCCAAACATTGATGATGTAGTATGTTGTGGCTTGTTGATGTCTTTTCTCTGTTTATGTTATCCCTGGACTTAGGTTAAAGTTTATGTCTGGTTAATGTAAGATTATGTTATGTTTATGTTATGTCTGGACTTATGCTGCTATTCTATGTTGAGGTTTGCATAGTCTTCATATATATGTTCAAGTGTTAAGAGAAAAACTGCAAAACTGTTTGAATCAAGAGAAAACTGCTGCACATATATAAACTTGAACTTCATTAATCAAGAGAAAATTTATTGACCATTACATTATTCCATTTGGTCAATACGTTCAAGTGTTAACCTAATACATAGATAAGCCATTTCAAACATAAGCTAATACAAGCTAAGCCATTACATCAAGTAGCAAACCAAGAAAAACACCCAACTACAAATCAAGCATATCTTCAGCCTTCGATTTCCAGACTCCATTGCATTCAAAGATGATTGAAGTGCATTTCTTGATCTTAGCAAACCGGGGATGATAGCCATTCCACGAGCACACATAGGGGGATCAACCCATGAGAAAATTGGACAAGTATTGGTAGAACAAGAACGAAATCGCCGTCCTGGATTTGTGTCGGTCCATGAAGTACGAATAACTGTTGGATTTCCACAAAAACAGTTCATCTTTTCACAAATTAGGGTTTATGTGTTTTTAAAAATTGGGGATTTTGATCCTTGTGTGTGAATGTGTGTTGGTTTATAGTTGGTATACTCAGGGAGCATATATGCTATCAAAGTTTCTTATGTGAATGAAAAGAATTGCAAAGACTTTATTGCCCTTGAATTCAAAGAGATAACGACGCAAAGTTAACAGAGTTACTAACGAGGGAGGCTGAATGCAACAAAGGTTTGGTTTCAGGGAGGCCGCCTGCACTTTCTCAAAGTTGGGGAGCAAACCTGCAATTTAGGGAAACCACAGGGAGCATATTTACAGAAAACTCGATGTATATTGATGTATATCCTATAGAGCGTTGAGTTTTTTTGTCATTTTCTAATCTTGGTCTCAGGCGTTATTATTGGCCCATTATGGAGTTCATAAGACTCATTTTCCTTTCTACTAAAGATGGTTTTATTTTTGTTGTCGTTTCTTTTTAATAAATGGATTGGCCCATGAGACTGGCCCAACTACTTTCTACATGATGTAACAGTCAACATGGGTTAGGAACCGACCCGAACCGACAAAAATCAAAACCCGAACCGAAATCGAATAAGGGTGAAACGCCAACCGAGAACCAAACCGAGTATAAACTATAGAAACCGAAACCGAACCGAATAATGTCGGGTCGGTTCGATTTAATTAGTTCAAACCGAATAAGTGTAGGGTTTGAACCGAACCGAAATAAATATAAAAACCTGAAAACCGAACCGAATAAAGGCCGGTTCGGTTCGACCTTGTTCACACCTCATTTTCGGAGATGTATGTAGCCTTATTTTGTTGTAGTCACAATGTACACTAATATAAAATGTAGAGTTAACTACATTTTTGGTCTTTATGGTTTACCGGGTATAACACTTTTGGTTCAAAACGTTTTTTTAACGGATCTTGTCTGATTTCACTCTACCCGTAACACTTTTAGTCCATTTTTAGACTAAAAGTGTTATATCCGACAAACCACAAGGACCAAAAGTGGACCCAAATTGAACCAAAAGTGTTACGGGTCGAGTAAAATCGGACAAGATCCTTAACAAAAAAACGTTTTGGACCAAAAGTGTTATACCCGGTAAATCACAAGGACCAAAAATGTAGTTAACTCTAAAATGTATGCATATTCAAAACTACTAAGTATATTCATCAGTCTTACATGTTCATGACTTTGCACACAATATCGGTTATTTGGTTACTTTTAAAAGTATATTTATGTATTTACAAGCTTTTTGGTAACAATATTAACTTTATAACTAAATTAATATATTTTAGTAGCCTGTGTATTACACTCATATTAAATTAGTTACGTGTATAATAATCGTCTTATTTTAGATGCAAATACAAACATGTTAGAAGCTCATTTAGTTTATCGTCTTGCAATTCATATCTCTTACAATACAAATTTTTAATTGTCACCCACGAAACTATAGTCTAGTAGTTGAATAAATAAGTGTCAGAACTCACAATTTAAATGCATAAAGATATGAGTAGAGAAAAAAATATATATAATACTTCCTCCGTCCCAAAATTATTGTCGACGGACAAAAAACACATAGTTTAAAAAAACATCATCATTGCAGCTTTTTCTTTCTTACTTTTTGCAGAATGACAGTTTTACCCTTAACTAATTAATTTAAAACTTTTTTAATGTTTGTAATAATAACCTCAAGTGAGGGTAATATGGTAAACTCGAAATAAATTCCCTATTTATTTTTAGAAGTAGACAATTATTTTAGGACAACTAAAAATGGAAGAGTGGACAATAATTTTGAAACGGAGGTAATATTATTTTATATGTAAAAGGATATGTAGTAATATAATGTAACAGGTTATAACAAAACTCTTTATGCTTTCTTCCACTGTACATGTCTTGCTAGTCGGAAAATGTTAGTGAAAAATATTTTTTATACTGGCTTTAGACATAGATGATTATGAATGAATTTACGAGTAGATAAGTTCTCGTGCGTTGCGCTGAAGCTGCTTTATACTTAGTTTTTGTATATTTCGTTTGTCAAAAATGTATTTTGCTAGTTTTTTGAAGACGCTGAAAACGAGTAACATTTAAAAAAAAATAACATGAAAAATGTCATGTTTGGTTAGTAGTTATTTTATGTAATGATATTCTTGCCGAATAGCTTATTAGTCCTTGATTTTTCAAACATTTCATTTATAATTTATTATGGGGTAAGGATGATGCACATCTCTACTCTACTACTAGTTTTAAATTTGTTGGCCCGTGAGCACGACGGGTTTTAGACATTATGTTTTTTTAATAATGGCTAAGAATTTTTATATTTAATTTTGGTTTTATAAGTTATGTTATAGAGTATTATCGAAATCATATGAAGAGAATAGATTCATATCTTATATATATTATATGAGCTTGAGGATAATTACTATTTTTTTTTCTTTTGATTTACCTGTTAACTAACTCGACATTGTGAGCCGACTAATCTCTACAAAACTACTCTTTTAGGTAGCCCGAAGTCGGCTCATGTGAACCTTCGAGGCCAACAGATGGATTAGTTTCTCCTCGTTATATTCGAACCATTGACCACGCACTTTGGAAGGCTGGTTATGCTTACCGTTGGGTGGATATGCAGTTGATATTATATATGTTTTATGATTCTAGTTGCATTATTGAGTCAGCTATACTTAAGATTAATGGTCACACTTTGTGTTAAAACATGTAAAAATTTAGCTTCGCAATCGAATTTAAAAGCATCAAGTTGAGTTATCAAAATCGTCAATATTTATAGAATATAGAAAGCTAAAAAACTCAAATAAGTATTATGTTTCGTACATACAATATGTTTTGGTCAAACAAAGATTTACCTATTGTATATCTTTAATACATATACAAATATAAAAAGAGTTTTACCCATTTTTCCGTCACCAACACTTTTTTAAGATATAAAAGTAGCCTAGATTGTTATATATGATTTATAGGCATACATACATGTCAATGGAATAAAGACTTTTTGAGAAATTTAAATGTTAGAATTTTAGTACGTATTAAACAAAAAGAAAAAAAATGCAATTCTTCCAAACACATCAATGAATAGCTAGAAAACCCTTTTTATTAATTTATGATATTTTATGTGCTTCGGTGTTTTTCTATTTGGTTGTACAACATAATTTCAGACCGACAATGAAAAATCCATCAAAAAGTCTTCGGGTAGATTTGGGATGTGATTAGATACTGTTAAATCTTTGTTTGGAAGTAAAAAATTGTTTACGTTTGTAATATTTTAAAATATAAAGTCTACGGGTATAAAGTTTAAAGGGTTATTTGTTTATTTTTTAAAGTTATAATAAAACATGTAAATTTATAAATTTACACTTAAATCCATATAATTTATTTAAAATTAAAAATCACTAAATTTTTATTAATTACCTCCACTTTTTTCAAGTTTTTTTCTTCACAAATTTGACACATATATTTTTATGTATTTTTTTTCTCGTCGTATTTCTCCACCACAAATTTTTAATTTTGACCAAATCGATTTAATTTTGACTTTTTATTGACCAATCAGATCACACGATTTTGCCTACGTGGCAAAATCAAGCGTTCTGATTGGTCTAATTTTTAAATTCATATGATTCAATTTGATGGAAAACTCAGAAATAATGTAATTCTTTTATTATATAAAAGATTTGACCAGTTGTTAATATCCAAGTAAAAGTATTACACTATCTTCTTTATACTACCTCCGTCCCAAAATAAGTGTCCAGTTTGATTTTTTAGAGTCAAACTCGTTCAACTTTGACCTTAAATATCTTTGTGTGTTATATAATACTTATGCAAAATATAACAATGGATTGGGTTTTAAGTGTATTTTTCATTGGTATAATTTTCATCAAGTATTATATGACACAAAAATAAATATTTATGGTCAAAGTTGAACGAGTTTAACTCTGAAAAATCAAACTGAACACTTATTTTGGGACGGAAGGAGTATATTTTTTCATTGACCGTTGACAAAAAAAATGAAACACGAAAATATTTATTTTATCTCACATGCTCTTAAAATATTCTATTTAAGATCTTGTTATTTCTGGTCAACCCTCATTTTTTCAATAAGATTTACTTTTTTACTTTTTTTTACTTTTGGTTTAATGACGCGTCTGGTTTTCTGATATTTGTAGTTCCGTGTGTCGAAATTTTCCGTAATTATTTGTTTTGTGTCTGTGTCTTAAGTTTTTCTTAACACGATTTTTTATTATGGTTGTTAGTCCATATTTACACTTCGTTACGGACATGTGTAACATTATTTTAGTAAATTGCACATTTACTTGACAACTTTTTAGTTTTAGTTCTCTAAATTAAGAAATTCCCGGGAAACACACAAAAGATCTTGCAAGTACAAATTTCAAATTTTCATTATTTCTTTTTAGTAAAAAGTAAAAGTTTAAGGTACTTTTTGTGACTTGTTACATAATTTAGGGGTGTGTTTTGATTTTTTTATTAAATGTATCTGTAAATAAACTTTAAGGTGGATTTTACATTTATTAATTAGCCAAGGAGTGTGTTTTAAAAGTTTTTTTTTGCAAAAATATATATTAAGGCTAAATATTATTTATAAAATCGTGCATACGTCAAAAGCACTGCAAAAAGTACAGAGTAGGTGTCGTAAATTGTTTTATCAAATCATATTTAAAAAAAGTTTAGGGTAGTGTTTAAAGTTTTTTGATATGCAAAGGTGTGTTTCAAAAGTTTTTTTTCCGAAAAGACATATATTAAACTTTAACATTTTATATAAAATCTTAGGTAAGTAAGAGGCATTGCAATATTGGGCTCATTTTATTCGCAGATTCAAAATCTTTTCAACAATATATCTTTTTATGAATGAATATCTAAATATTTGATAAATACAGTTTGTTATATAAAAAAAACTGTAAATAGCTAAAAATACAGGATAATTTTCATAACTTCTTACATAGTATAAGGGTACCTTTTATAACATTGTTTTTTTCTTTGGTTTTGGGCCTGCCACCTGTTTTCGGGCCGCATTTTTTTGGGTTGAATCTGTTGGTGTCAGTTCCTGAGCCCTTCAGTCTCTTAGTAGATTTAAACATAAAATCCCCTAAGTATTAATCAAGCTGAAGAAAGTTCAGCTTGAGTCGCTGAAGAAAGTTCAACTCCAGCTCTTCAGATACTTAGAAGATCAAGATCATCTTCACTTCAGTTTATGTGGCGGTTCAGAAACTGAAAACAAGACCTTAGCAAGAGCTTCAGTTCAGCTTGGTTGACAATTCCAAGATGAACGATGTCTATCTCCATAACAGAAGATTAAAACAAAAGGTTTCACTTCTAGAAGTTTTACAAGGCGGGGAAAAAGATTGCTTTATGTCAAAAGGAATAAAGCAATCTCCTTGAGAATAGATACTTCTAAAGTTGGTATAGAAGTACAACAACTTTCTTTAAAGGACTGTACCTAGTACCTTAAAGCACGTCTGCATTAAATGGTATCTCAACCACTCATTGGATGCATGACACGCGTACTAAGTTAACCTGTAAACCCTAATTTCTTTGCCTATAAAAGGAAAGGGATATTGAGAGTAAATGCTATCTCTTCCAATTAATATGAAACACATTGAAGAGTTCATTTATCTCTCAAACAAATAGAATAGAACTGCTGAAGCTGTGAAGCTTCAGTTCTAGTTAAGTTGTTTGTTTTCGTACTCTCATAACTTTGGTTAGAGATTAAGTTCAAAGGAGATAACACCCTAATTGTCATTCAACCACCTTGCTATTCCGCAAGCAAGGTGTCTCATAGATTCTTTATTTGATTCTAAAAAGAACCTATACGTTGAAAAGTTACTTTTGTGTGTTTTAAACTTGTTCTTTATATTGTTCATATATATCTATTTAAACTCACTTTGTTGTCTTGGAATGTGATTAGTTTAACTTGATAAACCTTATATCACATTCAAAGGGACCAACAAGTGGTATCAAAGCGGTTTGATTTATAAAACCTTTTCAAAGTTTTTACATAATTGCTCAAAAGATTTTTAAAATCAAGATCCATTAGAAATGGCAGCAGAAGTACCACATACTCTTGAATACAAGGGTGGCTAGTTAAATGTTGCTCCTTTACTAGAGGTGGAAAATTTCACCAATTAAAAAAAGAGATTCATGTGCCACATAATCGGTATTGAACCTCAATTCAAAAACATAATTGAAATGGTCCTTTTATCCTTATGATAGATGGTCAAAGGAAGCCCGAAGGACAATGGACCCCTGATGAAAGAAAGGCTGCTAATTTAAATCACTGACTCAAAAGTCTCATCATGTTTGTCCTTCTAGATGACCAAATAAATTCTGTCATAAACTATTTAACAGCTAAATCAATCTGGGATGACCTAATACTATATCACGAGGGCCTCTCTAATGTGAAAGAAAGTAGGGTCATGGACCTAAAGTTATGTTACAACACCTTTAAATTCAAAGAAGGTGAAACACTAACACAAACTTTCACCAGATACAAAGCTTTGATGAATGAGTTAGTAAATGATGGCATCAAACTTTCAAAGCTTGAAATAAATGCTAGTTTTATAAATAGGTTACCAAAGAAGTGGTTAAGTTTTTGCCAAAGTCTCAAAAACACAAATCATGTGAAAGATTCTAAGCTTGCTTCTCTATTTGGTAAACTCAAATATGAAAAAAAAATCTAATAGACATTATTTATAAGACTGAAAAGAAAAAATCTCTTATCTCTGCAACACCTCTGTCAACTGACTTCTTCTCTACCTCTATTGTCCAGGACTTTCAAGATAGTCCTGATGATGAAGAGAATACAAGAAGCAGTTAGGAGTACTTAAATGACCTAGAAGAAGAATATCAAGCAAGAGCTCTTTTAGCCAAGTCTAAAAGGTTTTTCAAAAAGGGTACTTAAAGGTTCAGTAGTGCAAAAGCAACTAACCAAACTAATGGCCACAAATATGGCAAGAAGGGTCACTTTGCAATAGACTGTTGGTCAAAAACTTCAGTTCCTTCATATCAGACACCCTTTTAACCAAAACCTCTCAGGTCCTCTCAGCACCAACCAGAACTGAGGCCTACGAAAGACTTTAAAGCTAAATACTACAAAGTCAAGGCTAAACCAGCTCTCCTAAGTTCAAGTGCTTCAGCTTCCAAAGCCTCAATTATTAAGAACAAAGGTCTTATTGCTGAAGCTTATGAATGTGATGAAGAAGTATCATCAGATGACAATGAGATGGTTGAGGTAAAGGTACTCATGGAACTAGCTGAAGATAATGATGTTGTCAGCAAAGAAGGTACCATAAATGGTGAATGGGTAAAGATCTCTACGAGAAAGGTACACACTCTTATTGAAATGGAAGATAATGATGATAGAAAGAACTATTTAGATTATTTATGTATTGATCTCAATTATGTTGAATGGTATGTGCTTAAATACACATACCTTTTACCTAATAAAACCAGCTAAAAAGACCAATAATGACCAAAAACAACACAAAAATACATTGTATTCGTTTGTTTTGTAAATTATGTCTTGCAGGTATGGATATTAAATTTAAGGACAAAAACGAAGCCAAATTGGACAAAACCGAGCATGGGAATGGAAAGAGCGCGAGAAAAGCGAAGCCGAAGGCGTATTCATTCTTAATGGGCCAACTCGTACCCACTTAATGGGCCAGGTCAGCCCACTAAGATTAATACTATACAATTATAAGCCTTAAGCTTTTGAGCCTTTATAAAAAGCCCAATCCATTAATCCAAAACCTGTCCTGGCCCAATCAAAATAAGTCAAAGCCCATACCAATTAGCCCTTATCCAGTCAAAGAAGTAAACCCCGCCACTTTTTACTATTAATCATCTTCCCGTTTTCACTCAATGATTACACAGGGTAAATCAAATCCACTCTCCACACGCTTCATTACTTCTAGAAGGATTACCTCACTTTTGACACCATTTTAGCCACGCTGGCAATCCTAGAGGACGTGATTAGTTAAAGATGCGTGGAAGTAATCCAAGGGTGTAGATTGATGATTTGATGAGGTGGTTTGGAATAAAGAGACGAGATTGAAGCTCAAGGAGGCTCCTACCCTTCTGGATCCTTCCTTTCATGGCTATAAATAAAGGCCTCCTCACACAGCTTTAAACGTCTAGCTTAGTAGTAGCTTATTAGTAGCTTAATTTGTAACTTTAGCTTATTGTCTTTAATTAATGTAACTTTCTTTTTTCAAGATTGTAACCTTTTCATTATTAATAAAAGTTGAGTTTTCTGTTAAATTATGTTTTAAAATTCTGTTTTAACTTTTATGGAATTATGGGTTAAATGTGTTTAGATATAAGTTATTAAGCTTAATAAGCTCTCTAATATCTATTAAGCTAGCTCTTATTCAGATCAGCCTTTTTAAAGCTTAACTGAATAAGCTTATCACTTAAATCTCTCAAAAAGTCAGAAAAAGCTAAATGGATGATAAGCCAGACCTGGATGGGCTTATGGGTTCTTACCAGCTTATCTCTGATAAGCTGGAGCTAGTTGATAAGCTATTTTGAGCATTTTTTATTCCTGTTTGAGATGGGATTAAGGTACTCTCTCTTTTACCTCATTTATAGCCTATTACTGCTTGCATATTATATATCTGCTTATAGTAGCTCATTTCTGCTTATTATCTATTTGTCTGACTTATTCTGTCTTATTTGTGCTTTTATTTGTTAGATCTAATAGTTTTATAGCTTATAATCTAGTTTAATTGTCATTAGTTAAATTTAGTCTTAAAACTGTGTTGAACAACCAATAAGCTTAGCTTATTGGTTATTGCTTATTTGTCAGAATATTTTGCTTAAAAGTAATCTAATAAGTCTATTATTAAACTTCTTTTAATAATTTTGTGAGTTTAAAAGTCTACATCAGTTTTAAATAAGCTTTTATAAAATTTAAAAGGGTGTTTGGGTTAAGGCTTCAAAATGGGTCAAAATTAGGTATAATCTATTTTTGGGTCTCAAATCAGTTTTAACAAGCTCAAATAAGGTCTTAAAGGTAGTTTTAATAAGTTAGGATTAAGTTTTAGTTAGCTTTAAGGTTTGTTTATCAAAATTTCAAGTCTGCTAGTGTCAATAGGTGTTCAAACAGCTTATGAGTTAATTACCTTAAAAATGTATTTGAGGTCAGGTTTTTGTGCTCCATTTTGAGTTTCTAGTGCATTAATACAAAGCTACTTTGAGTCAATAAACTTAGGAAAAACCTTTAGAGTGTTTTGATCATAAACAGTCTAAAGAATGTTAAGTTTTCAAATGTCAGTTTTTGCAGATCTTTTAAGGTCATATACTTAGCTTAATTTTTGTCAATTGTCATTGATATTAGCTTATTGGAGTCTTAAGTCAATCTGTTTCGAGTTTTTAAGCTGTCAAAATCACTTTTGAGTCCTAAAATCAGTTTCAAAGTAGTCAATAATTTTCAAAAAGCCAAAAATACTAGCTTAGTCTGCCATTTTAATTTAATCTTTTCTTGCTTATTTTCTTAACCATTTTACTTAATTTCTGCTTATTTAAGTCATTTAAGTTTAAAACTTAATATGTTTTTGATTTTCAGCTTATTGCAAATGCTTATTAGTTCTTAAACTTTAGCTCAAAGTTTGTTAAAATCCTTTTAAGTGATGAGTTAGAGTCTGCTGTCTTAGTACCTTTTTAGTGCTTTTTAGCTTATTCTCTTTGCTTATTTTTAGTCTGAATTACTTATTAGGGGTAGGAGTTGATCTGTTTTAGCTTATTTGCTTTTCTTGTTGCTTATTAAGTCCTCAAAAAGCCAAACAGTTTCCAAATGACTTAGAGAGTCTTAAAGCTTAAATTGCCACTTTCAAATAGCTTTTTACTAGCTTAAAAATAAGTTTTAGAAAAAGTTCTTTTATAAAAGTTGCTTATTTTTACTTATAGTTTAGCTTTTTTTTTAAAAAATTCAAAAATAAAAAGGTAAGGTCCATGACTTGAACCTGCGACCTTCCCGTCACACACACAAAGCCTTAACCACTGCGCCCTTAGGTCTTTTTCATAAGATCCTTGGGCCAGTTTTCTTTTATATTGTATTTGCACTTTCATGTTTATAAGCTTATTTAGCTGATTAGCAGCTTGTTACAAGTGCTTATTGGATTTTTCTTTTGACCATCATCTCAGTAATAGTCTAAAGTATTTTTAGAAATTTTTCTAGATTTTTATAATTTAGTTTAGTACTTTTAAATAATTTTCTAGATTAAAATTGTTTTTAATTGTTTAATAATATAAATAAAAATCAAAAAAAATATATTTTTTGTTTTAAAAAATTATTTTAGCGCATTTAAATTTTAAGTTTAGCATTTTGAATTTTTAGGGTTTAAATTTGATAAATTTAGTTAGTTAGTTGCATTTGTAGGATTCCCGTTAACGTTTTCGTGCTTAATCTTTAATCGCTTTAATTGTTTGCTTGCCTTTATTTGCTTTCGCGTTAGTAGAATTAAAATCCAAATCAAAATTTTGATAATTCAAATCACGCGATCACGAACTTAAACGAGATTCTCAATTCACGCTTCGTCGGGATACGACTCGGGAAGATTTGGTCATCATTTTTCCTAAAGTGATTTTCATTTCTTAACGGAATACTACTCTCATTATTTGGTATTTGGTATTTTAGTTATATATATATACACTATAATATTGAGCGAATCACTCTCACAAAATACACATTTTCAAAATCTAGATTACCAGTTTTAATGATACATTTTCCTGTGATTTTCCCTCCTTTGGGGTTCCCTCTAAAAGCAACATATCCTTCATCTATCTCTTCATAGTTTGTAAGATAGGACATGTTCACTGTCATGTGCCTTGAGCATCCACTATCAATCACTCCTTGATCCTATAAATCCATTTGTGGATTGCCCTCTAAGTCAGAATTTGACGATAATAAAGCCATGAGTGCATAATTAGGCCCTTCCTTAGCCTGATCACTCCAGTCATATCCACCAA
>BQNB010128294.1:0-19305 GCA_026074375.1 Tanacetum coccineum | reverse complement strand
CTCTCAATCATATAAACCTTTTACAACTTGCACTTTGAATATCCTAGTGGCTACTTGGAATTAAACAAAGATACTCCACCACAAATGCAGTTGGTAATAAAGTGATGTATATACGTAACAAATACATAAAGAAATATTTTTTATATCTATACGTTAAAGTGTTAAACAACATAGTCATGATAACATATTATCAATAAATGTTAGTTTTCTTTGTTTGCTATCCCATGTGAAGACATGACATTGCCAATGGCATGTTGACTTGCCCATATTATTTTATTCTAGCGTATATGAAGCTCTATAGCAACTTCCTAAACACAAATAATTCATCATCTAAATACACGGTTTCTAAAGATAACTTGCAAGTTACTCAAGAATCATTACTCTCTTACATCAGTGACAGAACGACGTATTTTTAATTTTTCTAAAGTGCATCTGATTATAAAAGATGTCTATAGTTATGTTTTGTTTTTCACAAATCCGTGTATCTTTGGTGTTCAAGTTGGTCCCTGTCCGACAACAAATTTTCACTAAAAGGTAAGAGTAAGCTTAGAAGGGCCGAAAAATCCATTGAGAAGTATGTTGGTCGGACAATGTTTTATCTCTATCCAAGTTTTAAAAAAAAACCCCATTTATACTGTAAAGAGGAATTTTGGCCTAGAACATGGATACAAAATAACCATATAAATAATCAGGGACGGAACCAGAACTAAATATGATTGGGTGCACAAAATTCTTTGAATTGTAACACTAGAGTCACATTTCGACGGAACATGTGCATTTAAGAGTCATTTATGAAAAGCCGGTGTTTTTTTTTTCATACTATAACATTATATCAAAAAAAAATTCATGAGTGTCTCGAGACCCTAAAAGATCCCCGGAGTATATGATATGGCTAAGGTTGGGAAAAGATGAATCAGATGTAAGCCTAACAAAAAATGGTAGGGGAAATAAAGGGATGAGACATATAATAACATGTGGTAATGTGGTATTGTCCCATTACAATCATATACATGGTGAACGTTTGTTTGGTATATGATACAATAAGGTTTTTTTTTTTTTTTTAACAGCACTTTATTAAAAAACTAGCAAGAAGCTTAGAAAAATTACCAAAGTTTACAAAATGAATTTTTAGCCAATCATCCCTACTAAAGACACATACTCTAAAACCGACTCCAATAAAAAGATTAGACACAACATCATCAAAAATATCCGCTTAGAAGGAGAAACCACACCAAAAGACAACACTTATTACGATTAGCCAATTTAGCCACCACAACCCAAAACCACACCCCTTCTACAACCTTTGATGCTTGATAGGAATCCGAAGATTTAGATCAAGAAACCCATTCATCGAACGTATTGCACTTCCTTGAAATCCACCTCCTACCAACGGCAAATCGTGCGAAAAATTATCTTTCAATAACAATGGCAATCAAAAAATAAATGACTTGACGATTCCGTGGACGGCTAACACAAACGTGGACAAAGAATAGAGGGAATATTTATTACTCTCCGGGATATATTAAGACGGAGTAGGCAACATTCCATTCTCCACCTTCCATCGCTCATGAATGTTTAAACCTTGATTGGTACCGCTTTTATCCATCGAGTTTAGTAGACACTTCCCGGGGAAGAGAATGGAGGAAGGAGGGAAACCTGTTTTTCATCAAATAACGTTTCAGCGAACGAAGCTATATCGAGAACTCACCCCGAACGAACCTATCATGCTTCCAATTACACCTATCAAGGCCGTGTGTTGAAACTAGAACTACACCTCCACGTAATAAAGTCGTCCCAAACAGTCAACTGATCCTTGTTCACTGCTTCTTTTAGGGAGCAACGACGAAAAAGACCAGGTCAAGTTTCTTTCTGTGACAGTTTAGAAAGCCACTTCGAAAGTCTTCTTTCATTCCAGCGCATAAAGCCTAGATATCTTTGTTTCAAAACCAGTCTCCATTTGCAACAAATCCTCCCAAAAAAATAAGTTTTCTGCACCCATTGTCAAGCTTTTTTTTTTTCTTGAATTAAATTATAAAAATAATGTATTTAAGTAGTGTATACATTTTATCTTCAATGTTTCCACCTCCTGGAAGAAAGAGAATGGCTTTTCGCCACAACCAAATATGGGTAAATGGACTTTTGTAAACCAACCTTGTGTGAAAATCCGATACCATTTTTTTCGCATATTCGCCTTAATGAAAGCTTTAATAACCTAGTCCATAACAAGTTTTCTTTTGAGTTTGTAAACCGCCCCACCACCAAAACCCATTGGTACACATATTATGAGCTCTATTAAGCGCATATAAACTAGAAACACCCAATGGCCAAGTTCTCTTATAGAAAGCACAAAACCTTACGCCATTTCAAATTATCGATATTTTATTTTTACTTTTTAAAATCGACACTACTAAATAAACCGACTTCGAATTAATTTCATGTGGTTTTGATAGAATCTTTCAATTGGCATCTTGATATAGAACATATGATAAATAAGCACATGGATCCTTGAACCGCTTGAGAAGGGTTTTTTTAAAAACGAACCACCTATCGATAATGTTTTATATTCTATTTTGAAAGGGACGATCTACCATTTTACACAATTCATCCCAAGATTTAATCTGAGACATATTTTCATCAATTTCGAACCTAAATAAGCAAAAGGAGCCTTATGCGACACCACAAACAATTATATTTTGCCAGCTTTTGCACCACCCTATCTTCCTCACCACAAACACCACTAAATTACTCTTTGCTTAAATATTACAAGACCTGTGAAAAATGAATGAAGCACACGATTGAAAATATTTCAAAACACTTATATATAGTATCCAATATTCTTAGAGTACTCTATTGGCCCATATAATAATAATAATATATATAATAACCGCATATCGTCCCCGCATAGTGGAACATATGAGGAAAGATTTTGCTATCCGAATTAAACACAATGTCATAAAACCTATGCCCCGCCCATCTAGACTCTTTTATAAAAATAAATGTTGAAGACTCTCCATAACCAAAATAAAAATAAACGGAGAAAGAGGATCACCTTGTTTAAGGCTCCTTATAAAAAAACTTAACATTCCTCCGTAGGGCTTCCATTCACTAAAACCGATCCCCCAAGAAAGATTCGAAAGAAGACATTCTTGAATCCAACCACACCATTTTTCACCCCAAAACCAAATTTTCTTAAGACATCATCTAGGTAATCCCACCGAACAGAATCATAAGCCTTTTCAACCGTCAATTTTTAGAATATAATGTGAATATTTTTTCTTCAACTTTTTTACACACTGCAAAACGCATTAAGTATAAATGGGTCAGTCAAGTATTTGCCTATCCGCAACAAAAGCCGGATTTGCAACCTCATTAACATTCTTCCAAGCAACACCACAAGTACGATATAGCCAAAAATTTTTGGCCAATTATTTTATTAAAGGCTCTCAATAAGATTTAATCGGTCTGAAATCCTTCACCATTTTTGCTTCGGGAGTCTTCGGAATCAACGCTATGAAAGATGAATTACACCCTTTTGGAATGCGACTGTAATGAAAGAAATATTTCATCGCCGCCAACACATCTTTTTCTATTAAACTCCAAAACCTTTTATAAAAACCAAATGTGAATCCATCGGCCCCGGGAGATTTTATCAACACCACATCCCAAAACCGCCTTTTTAATCTCTTCATTTGACACTTCAGCTTCTAAATCCAATTGTTGCATCGAATTAAGATGATGAGGAAACTCCATATTAAGCATCGGCCGAACAGATTTAGGTATATCAAAATGATTCTTGAAATGATTAAGGAACTCATTTTTAACCATTATTAGGTTTTTCACAAATCTGTTCCACCAGGAACCTCTCGGTTATAGAAAGTTGGTTTCGCTTTTTCGTTTCTTATTGAGACAAATCATGGTAATATTTTGATTTCTCGTCGTCTTCAATTGGCCCCATTTAATTTTTGCTTTTTTGAGACGCCTCCATTGCACAAAACCATTTTTTTTTTTTTGTTAACGGAACTATTATAAAACCAATCAGCAAGAAGCTTTTTTTTTGAGACGCCTCCAATGCACACAAATATGTATCCACTCTTGAATCGATTTTACAACCTTCCCGCACAAGTTTGATGCTAAGTATTCAGAGACACAATCTCCTTTTTCAATAATCATATCCTTTGTCAATAAGGTTTGTATGAAACAAAAATGTGCACATGCCAAGTATATTCTTTTAACTTCTTAAAATATAGTTTGGTTTTATTATCGGGCTAAATTTTGGCTGTAATCTTTTCGCTTCTCCTATTACGGCCGGTTCTTTAGATTCTGTTCGCGTGTAAATATAGTCGGACTTATTAAACGTATAACGTAATGAAGTTTCAGAATATAATTTAGCGACTTATATAGATAATGAAGTTCTAAGATAAATTAGGGACACAAGTATATTGGCTATATATCATCAACCCTCTATTGTACATTAGCTCGTAGTGTCGATTTCATATTGACTTAATGGTATTTGTTACGAGGCGAGGCGCGCCCGCGCGCGGGCGGCCGGCTGACCAAAAAATATTTACACTGGACCATTTGTTTTTCATTCATTTCAAAGTTTTTTGCGTTTTTTTTTTATGGTTGTGGGTTCTTTTTTTGCCGGTGTTTTTTTTTTTTTTTTTTATGTTAAAGACCTTGCTTTGTTCTTTGGTTATGCAAAATGTAACTGCCTTGCTTGGCTGCGACTTTCTTGTTCTTGTTGTGTTTCATGATGATGATTTAAGTTTTTTCTTGTTTTCTCATTTCGAGTTGTTAACAATGATGTTATTTTGTATGTGAGATTATATCTTTATATCAGGCTCCGTTTTATAGGGGCTAGACGTGGCGTGAGTTGATTTTCGAAGACGTGTCGGGTGAGGTTTTCATCCGTACTGGGTCACTGCTCTTTAAACGAGGGTCTTTAGGGCTTCTCCAAATTTCATGCCTTCTATTATATATATATAAAAATATGATGCCCCGAGTTACGAGTTTAATTAGTTTATGCACTATTGATACATGTGTATTTTGTGTGTGCGTTTAAGGGCCTTTTTTTGATAATGGCACCGGGTCATCGAAATAAATGAGACGGCCCTGTTTAATATAAAGAAGTAGTACAAGTTGAGTTGAAGTTACCTAAAACTTAGGAGATTGATTGATCTTATTTTATACATCATAATTCATTTTAAAATAAAACCTCCCTTCTCAATCAAGAGAAGGTGTAGATTCACAGGATAATTTAACTCGTGCATCAGTCATTAAGTTATTATTCAATTCAAAAAAAAAAGCTTCGCAAACTTTTGCAATTGGAGTGAGCACGAATCGAAACTCGGACCGATAATCTTTTAGCGACAAAATATCTCTTATCGATCTATACATAGATGCTTTCCCCCTATTGCTATTTATGTGTTGTCATTACTTTTGTTTTCTCTTTATCATTTTTATATTTTTCCATCTTTGCCTGTTAAAAAAAAATCTATACCATAGATGCTTTTCCCACTATTGTGTTTATGTGTTGTCATTACTTTTGTTTTCTTTTATCATTTTAAACATGATTCTATAGTTTATTTTTTCTTATGTTTCTTTCCTTATGTTCCATTATCTAATTTTAAATATTATTTTTTTTATACGTCTACAATTAGTTGCATTTTACACTTTGACTTGGATAACATACCACCAACAAAATAATGTTATTCTTCCCTTTGGTTTTCTTGTACCATTTTAATAACTAAAGCACCCACTGTTATCTTATGTCACCCAAAATGTAACTTTTGTTTTCAAAATTTTTAATTCTTTTATATAAAAGAATGCGCCCACCAAGTTTTCATGCTCATGTTTGTTTTTCGGTCTATCAATCCTTTAATAACGAATTCTAGGGGTGAATTGTTTAACCCAAAATCAAAACCAAAACTTACATGTATGCTTGGTAATTTTAAGTGATGTATATGTTATCTTTCAGTAATGACTATGTCACACATACATTTGGTTTATTATGCTAAAATCGAATTTGGTATACTTAACTATATATATTGCACTATTATATCGTGGAGAGTTGCTAGATTATAATTATTGACTTGAGTTTTTTTTTAACAGCAGCTTTATTAAACGACTAGCAAGGAGCTAAAATTAGACAATTCCAAGATACGGATTTTTGAGCCAATCGATCCATTTGAACGAGGCTTTACATCTAAACTTACACCAATAATAAGAATTAGAAACAATGTTATCAAAAATCCTCGCCTGTGAAGGAGTATCCTTCTCGAAAAGAATCTTGTTACGGAACATCCAAACCGACCACCATAAACAATAGAAGATGCCTTCGAACACCGCTTTGAGATTTGCCTGAAGCCTAAGAGATACCAACCAAGTGTACCATTCCTCATAAGAAGAAACATCAACGTAATCCACATTCCACCAAGACGATATTTTCCGAGCCAACTGTCTAACCAAATTACATTGGAAAAAAATATGACAAGAAGATTCCGCCCCACTGTTACAAATAGGGCAAACTATCGAGTCAATTTCAATACCGCGACGAGATATATTCATTCTAGTGGGCAGGCCATCCATTTTTATTTTCCAAGCCATGATGTTCACCTTAAGAGGCACAGATTTAACCCATCTCGTAGCCGAGTGAATAACAGGAAAACAATTAGCATCAATCACTTGCCGAATAGACTTCACCGAAAACTCCCCTGAATTTTCAAGCGACCAAACGTACCTGTCAACAGCAGATGAGAGGGTAATCGTGCTAACCAACCTGGAGAGATTGTCGAGTTGAAATTCTTCCACACCACTTCTCGGATTCCGACGAAAGGAGTTAACTAAACTGTAATCAATCAGTTTCGTGTGAATAGTTACATTCTGATGCCTCTCCAACGCGTACAGACGAGGGAATACATCTTTCAGAACGCCTTCATTATGCCATTTGTCTTTCCAAAAACTAGTATTGTCTCCATTTCCTATCTTGATCCGAATATAATCAAATATGTTGACACCTTGATTCTGTAACTTCTTCACTTCCTGCACAATAGAGGTCCACGTAGATCGAAAACCCCTTCTCACATCAGTGATCAAACCCCCCTCAGGACCATGAATGGCCTTAATCACTCTAGACCATAACAAAGATTTATGTGCAAAAAATCGCCAAACCCATTTGCACATTAAGCCTCTATTAAGCGCATAAAGACTGGAAACCCCCAAACCCCCTCTTTCTTTAGCTGTGAGAACCTTGTTCCAATTCACCCATGATGCTTTTTTACTTCTAGGATCGTGACCATGGAAAAAATGACTCCGAATGGATTCCAGCAAATGGAGAACACTCGAAGGGACTTTATATATAGACATATGGAAGATCGGCGTCGATCCTAACACCGATTTAAGAAGAGTAAATCGACCACCAATAGATAACGTTTTTAACTTCCAATTCGACAAACGGGACTTGATTTTAACAATGACCTCTTTCCAAGCGTGCACTCTAGACATATTTTCACCAACTTTCGTACCTAAATAAAGGAAAGGAGTATTGAGAACAAGGCACCCAAGTTTAGAAGCCGCACTCTTAATTCTGTCAGCGTCCACGTGAATACCCATAATCTTGCTTTTGCACAAATTTATCCGAAGACCAGAGACACGATAAAAGCATTCCATCACATGAACAAGGGTGTCAATATTAGAATCATTCCATTGCCCAAGAAATATTGCATCATCCGCATAGAATAGATGTGAAATATTTAGCGATGAGCTAAGCTTAATACCAGTAAACATGCCCACGTCCACCACACGTTGAAACGATATATGTAAGCTTTCCATTACAAGGATAAATAAAAAAGGGGATAGCGGATCACCTTGCTTTAGACCTTTGTAGAATTGGAATTCCTCCGTAGGACTCCCATTGACAAGAATTGAGCCTTTAGACGAATTAAGGCAGTTTTGAATCCATCCTCTCCATTTGATACCAAAACCAAATTTTACCAATATATCATCCAAGAAATCCCATCGAACCGAATCGTATGCTTTCTCAAAGTCGACTTTGAAAATAAGGGATTGTTTTTTCCTCCTA
Source organism: Tanacetum coccineum (assembly GCA_026074375.1). Lineage (NCBI taxonomy): Eukaryota > Viridiplantae > Streptophyta > Magnoliopsida > Asterales > Asteraceae > Tanacetum > Tanacetum coccineum. The sequence continues at coordinate 11,225 of BQNB010128294.1, read as the reverse complement.
CGACACCATTGCATAATCTCATTAAGGATAAATGGACCGTCAAGGATTTGTCTCTCCGATATGAAAGCCGATTGAACCTCATTTACAATATCCCCAAGAACACCAACAAGACGATTAGTCAAAATTTTGGCGATAATCTTATATATACTCCCAATCAAGCTAATAGGGCGAAAATCCTTAACCATGTTGGCATCGGGATTCTTTGGGATCAAAGCAATAAACGTCGAATTACATCCCTTCGGGATTTCACCACATGTGAAAAAAATACTTAATCGCCTCAAAAACATCGTTTTCAATAGTCGACCAAAAGTGTCGATAAAATCCAAATGTGAAACCATCTGGACCCGGTGATTTGTCTGTTCCGCAATCCCACACCGCCCTTTTGACCTCTTCTTTAGAAACCATACACTCAAGGTCTTTCTGCTGATCAGTCGAAAGTGAATTCGGAAAAGGCATATCAATATGAGCATTCTGATCCGGAGGCTTATCAAACCTGTTTCGAAAGTGCTGAAAGAATTCCTGTTTCACAGCCTTCGGATTATCAGTCCACGTTCCATTTATCATTATACCCCGAATATTCAATTGGCTACGTTTCTTGTTAAGCATGCCATGAAAAAACTTCGTATTCTCATCTCCTTCTACATACCATTTGATCTTAGCCTTTTGAGCTACTTCCGAAGCTTGGGCCTTATTCACTTGCTGTAATTTACCAAGAATCTCCAAACGGTTGTTAACAATCTCGTCCGATCCATTACCTTTATCAATCAATTCATCCAAGATCCGTAGTTCTTCCTTGAAATTAGTAACAGAACCTTTGGAATTGTTTCTGTAATCTGCATACCAAGCTCGGATTTTCACCTTGAGGAACTTCAACTTACCACACAAGTTACGCATAGCATTTGAATCATCCCCAGGAGCATCTTTCCAAGAATCTGTAACAAATTTATCAAAACCATCCACATCAAACCAAAAGTGAAAAAACCGAAACGGAGTCGGGCCATAATCAAAAGATGCTTCACGAAGTAAAATAGGGCGATGATCCGAGAGAAATCTATCCAGAGTAATAGCACTTATATTAGGACATGTGTTTAACAAATTTTCCGAAACGAGAAACCTATCCAACTTGCTCATTTTAGAAGCGGATTTGTGGCACCAAGTATATGCACTTCCACCAAGAGGAACCTCTTCAAGACCTGCGTTAATAATAAAATTATTAAAAATATCCGCACCATGAGCATTGAAATTCGATCCAAATCTGTCCGATTTGTATCTAACTTCGTTAAAATCTCCCATCATCACAACCTCACCGGCCCATTGGTTCGATACATGAGAAAGATAATCCCATAATAGCCGTTTATCTCTAACATCATGTGGCGCATATACCACAACAATAAGGATATCCATCCCCGATTTAATCCACACACCACGAACAATGACAAAATAATCCGACACAGTAACACTGTCCTTACGAAACGAATTTGGGTCCCAAATACAAAGAATCCCTCCAGAATTACCAATAGAGTCACTATGAACGTAATCAAAGTTTACATTACCCCAACAGAGTCTCACACTAAGTAAATCAATAGACTCCATCTTAGTTTCTTGTAACCCCACGAAACTCACTTTATTCTTATTACACAACTCCTTTACCCAATCTTTTTTAGCCTTTTGGGCGAGGCCTTGAACATTTAAAGACAGAAAATTCATCTATTAACCCCGTACCCTCCTTGTGATTCAATTATTTTGGTAATATCATTCGCACACCCATCCATATTATACCCCATTGTTATACCCACCTTCACAATTTCCTCCATGACACTTAAGATAGATCCACCAGTACGTGGTATTTCAGACATCTTGAATTTCCTTGAACCTGTAGAATTAGTTTTAGCACCATCACTATTCCTGTTATCTTCACGTTCAACCTGATGCACAGACTCATTATCACCATTTAACTGATTATCACTTATATTCTGGACCTGATCATCCTTTGACTTTGAACCATTCTTTTCCACACTAGGAGTAAAACCGGGAGGATATTTGAGGCTAGGATTCTCATCATTGACCTCCCGAATTACATCAGATTTAACTTTGTTTTTATTTAGAATTGAGTATAAACCAAAAGGATCCTCCGACTGCCTCTCTTTCATGCCATCAGAATTCTCAAAAATTGTTTCAGGCACCTCAGAAGCACCATTATCCTCTCCATCAATATGTAAACCAAGATCCGACTGTTCACTGCTGATGAATTCCTGTTCAGAATGATCATCATCCTCTTCGTCTTCGGGCACCATGGGTGCGTTCGGAGTTTCATTTTAACCGGAAGGTGCATTGGGTTTTTCTGCTAGCACCATTAGGTGCGTTTTGGTTTCGGGTCAGCCAAGCGTGTTGGCTGTAACCGCACTCATTAGGTGCGTTTGGTTTGCTTAAAACCCAAATGAGGGTGTTTGTTTCGGAGGCTAACACCACATCAGCCAAGGGTGCGTTCGGGTTGGGTTTCTAAGCCAGGTGGGTGCGTCGGGCTTGTTTTGAGCACCTCATAGGTGCGTTTAATCTCGGTTAACCCACTAGGGTGCGTTTTTGGCTGTTCAACAGCCAAACAGGGTGTGTTGTTCGGGTCCAAGTCACCCACATAGGTGCTTTTGGCTGTTGTAGACTGATAGGTAGGTGTTTGGCATAATAGAAAACTGCAAGGTTTGGTTCATTTTCTGGGTTAGATGTTATAACATTAGGGTGCGTTTGGTTTGGTGAGAACGCAACAGAGTGAATTTGTTTATGTAGAAAGCTATTAGGATGTGTTTGTTTTAGCATAGATGAACAACGGTGGTTTGGTTTGGCAGTTAACACGAACATGGGGGTGTTTAAGGTGAATAGGAAACCATAGGAGTGTGTTTTAGGGTTTAGAGAAGACAACTAAGGGGTCCCGTTTGTATTGGTTAGCAGAATAAGGCGCGGTTTGGCTTAACCGACAACAAAAAGAGGTGCCTTGGGTTCATAATAAAACGTTTGGTGTCATATAAAAACGGTGAATAAATATAACGTAGGTTTTAAAATATTAAAAAAACCGGATATATAATATATAATAATATAATATATATATATATATATCATATATAATATATATATATAAATATATATATAATAGATATATATATATATATATATATAATATATATATATATTATAATGGTGGCTAAAATTGGTTAAACAAACGTAATAATCATATAGTGTTTAGTTTAAAATATATATAAAAGACATATACAATAATATTAAAGCACAAGGATACTGCAACACGTTTTGTATAAAAGTGAAAAATATTGGATTTTATAAATATAAAAACGTTATAAAAACGGAAAAGAAATCATGACGAAATTTAATATAAATTTTCTATATTAATTGATGGTTTTTCACTTAAAACAAACTATTATTTTAGAAACCGATAAAGGGACTAAGTATAATTTTAGAAATAATATTAAAAATATAACAATACAATAACTTAGACAACGAAACGAAAATTATCATCGTTTACAATTAAGACAACAATTTTAAGCCACGATCCTTCGAGAAAATGAAATATAAAGTTCATAAAAATATATTTTATATTTTAAAATTGTCGCTAGAAAGATAACAAATAATTTTTTAAAAGCTTTACAAAAAAGTTTAATTTAATTGAAAGTCTTAAAACGTACGATTACGTTTACATAAAAACTTTTATTTAGTAATGTGATTCGGAACGGGTCAACTAATTGGTTAAATCATTTACTCACAACTTATTTATATAATACTTGCAAAGCCTTATAATACGTCACTATAATCTTTGGATTGATGTGTCTTTGTTATATAATTCACTGTAGAGTTATATAAGTGGTCGTATTAATTTTCCATATGAAATATATACAGAAGTATATTACATACGTTACGTCAATTTGTTTTCAATTTATTTATTGTCACCAACACACCAACCCTCAGTATGTCACGCTACACTTTAAATCTAAATCTTTTATCAACGTACCGCATTGACATAGCCATTCATCGGGAAACCCAAATTCATTATCCTAGGCTAGTGGTACTTAGCCGTTAAGTTAAGCTGCAACTACTTGATCATCGATGCCTATCTGTCAACCGTTCTTCATCATCGATGTGAGTTTATAGCTCCCCTATTTTTACTCGTTTTACATATATTTTGGGGTGAGAACATGCTTGTTTACAAATGCATTTGTATGGTTTATATACTCATTTTATACATCTCGCGAGGAGAATACAATCCTTGGTTTAGTTTTTGAACGTAAACACATTACTATACTTTTAATGATTACGATTACTCAGGTTGTATGTTATAAGTGATCAATCTGAGAGGTGTCCAGGTGGGGCATCCGATGTAGCAGGGCAATCCGATGTAGGCACACGTAGAAATAATTCACTGCATGAGGGTGTCCAGGTGTGGGGGCATCCGTATAGAGGCACACGTAAATAAGTCAATGCCGAGGGTGTCCATAGTGGGGGCATCCGGTGTAGGGCACACACGTAAAATAATTCAATGTCTGAAGGTGTCCAGGTGGGGGCATCCGGTGTAGGCACACGTAAAGTAATTCAATGTTGAGGGTGTCCAGGTGGGGTCATCCGGTGTAAGCACATGGCTATTATTTTTGTTAGTGCATCAGTTTCATGAGCTTAGAGTAATCGTAATCATTGTTTTATACTCACATGGATATTTACTGTGCCTTGAATAAAGTGGCAATACATACTTGAAACATTTTGTGATTCTTAAATTGGACATGCATTCTTTATATAAACTTGGATAAGAATGTACTTTTGGTGACATTAAATGGTCTATGCTTTCTTTATAAATCTTTGGGATAAGATTGGTACTAATTTTTGGTGACATTAAATTGGTCATGCCCATTTTATAAAAACTTGGGATAAGATTGATACTTTGTGACATTAAATTGGTCATGCATTCTTTATAAATGCTTTGAGATAAGATTGAGGTAACTTTTTGTGACATGAAATTGTCATAGCATTCTTTATAAATCTTTGGGATATGATTGGTCTTTTGGTGACATTAAATAGATCAGCAATCTTTATAAATCTTTGATATTTTACATGGTAGTTTCTGTGATGACACAGTGGACAAATACCATCATTTGAAACTACATCCATATTTTGAACTAACCTATAACTCAAACCAACTTTATGTTGACCGTTTTAAACATGTTTGTCCTCAGTATATAATACTTGGCTTACTTGAAGTGCATTGGAGTCTATACAATCAAGTTTTTCATGGTGATGCAATTATGGGACAAATGTTATATCAATTTCAAGGAAATCAACGAGATTATTTTTCAAACGACACATTTAGAGGTCGTTCTCTTGTATCTAGCGCTGTGTATTATGAAGTAACTCCCCCGGACATACTTCCGCTGCGACACGCATTTTTGGGGGTGTTACAGATTGGTATCAGAGCACTGGTTATAGAGAACTAGGTTGCATATTTTACCCTAGACTATAACCGTTTTCACAAACATTGCATCACATCAAACATTTTCAAAGTGCATACACGCTACTTGCTTATGTGCTTACATTACGTGCTGCATTAAGTGCTTACGTGACATACATATATATAATATATATATGCTTGCATTCCTTTCGCGTATATCGTACGCTTATTTATATAAGAGTTATTTATATAAATACCAGAACAATTCTTAAGACATTGTGAGTTGCACAATGGTCTCATTTACGCCTAAGACATTGTGAGTTGCACAATGGTCTCATTTTACTTTTTAGACATTGTAAGTTAAACAATGGCTCTAAAAATATTTGTTTTGGACTTTATACAGTATCGTATTACACGAAAGCCATCATAATATTGTTCACATGGAATTATGTATGAATCTAAGTATTACAAGTCTTGTATGGGCGGGACTTGTAATATGAGGATTTATAGGATAATTGCTATGTTGACTCATTCCTAAAGACCTTTACCTTAATTACTCTAACCGAGTACTCATTAACTATCTTGAACTCTATGTCGATCTCGCCTGGTAGTTTTACTCCCAGTCTCCGAAGACGAGGTTTGAACACTCGTCCCATACTCATTAGAGCACATGCATCGTCATGTCATCCATCACCTTGAAGGTTATCTGAGTACGCGTATTGCATCGGAGAATTTATAAGTAGGATGATTCAATAATATATTTATTGTGAAAAGATTGAGACACCATCTTCATTTAAATAACTAAATTGTAAATCACCGAACCATAAAGTTACAATTAATTCTTTACATAAATATAGGACCTATCTTTATGCAAATAAAGATTATAAATGATGGGCCTTATGGTATCCCGATTTAAACGAGTATGAACTCGAGCCCGATGATCATCAGAATTCGTTAAAAAGGCCTAGAGACACAATCGTGTCTTACCACTCAGCAGAATCTTAAGGTCTCACTTGAGCTACCTTATCTCATTCTTAAGTCATTACTTTTTCCGTTACATATCTTTATGATCGCGAAACTGTCGTAAGGGAACTAACAACTGCGCACCTTAACTAATGGAGTTGATTCATCTCAATAGCAAAATGGGTAACTAATATTCCAATCACCTCCTGTTTACGGTTATTGTCGGTATGGTTGCTGTTGTGGGTCCTGAGTGGACCCAGATTGTACAAACTATTATCTACAAATGATGAAACCCACCCTTAAACAAGATAAGCATATGTCGATATAGTATTCCAAGTTGAATTACTCATTGCAGACAAATAGCTAACACCAATTAAGTCTTATAACTATTAGTACTACTGGCCAAGTAAGTTGGCGTACTTACATCCATAAGCCTCGTATGTAAGACATCGAACCTTTACAGATCGTAGAAACGAGACTAGAATATCCGACCTCGACATTTAGAAACTTGTACAAACAAACCACGCGACTACACTTATTCTGAGTTTCATCAATAATGAGACTTTCCCTATAACGCGGTTATACCAGTCATAAGATCTGTAATAATATATTTTGAGATGTCTATTTTGATGGATTGAGTATCCTGGTCAAACCTAGCCAAAATTTTTGGTATATGGAGAAGTGTCGAAACATTTAAATTTTGCTGAATGAAGTTATCAGCGTCTCGTTTAAAACTGGTTTATTAAATCTTAAATCTTTTCTGGTCACATAACCAACGGTTAGCACAAGTTTATCTCGGGACGAGATTTCTTTAAGGGGTAGGTACTGTAACAACTGAGAATTTTCGGATTTTTAAATAACTATTTTACCCTTTGACTTTTCGAGTCTGACTTGACTTTTTGACTTTTGACGTTTTATTGTCTAATAAAAGCAATTACCGCGTGGCCGGTAAAATTTTCGGAATATATTTCTAATAATAAATCATATTTATTATTATATTTTTCAAAGTAAGTTATTTTATCTATTAGACTCCGAAAGCGAAAAAAGATATATGGTTATTCATAAGCTGACGTATCGAAAACAGAACCACAAATCGCGTTTCATATTCGGACTCTTAAAAGCAATTTGATTAAAACGACATTCTAACAACTTTTTTAGTTTTATCCGAACCAAAAACAGACCAGAAAGTGACTGAAATGCCCTCGGCAAGATTATAAAGCAAAAAATAATTAAATAAATTTAATTATCACTTTTTATTAAATAATAAATATTTAATAAATTAGTCATCATTTTATTCGAAAACGTTTGTTGATAACGCAAATATACGGGTTAAAAATTTTAATTCTAGTTTTACTTCGACGAGACGTAACTGGTTCACCAAATGAATAACGAATGTTTTATAAATGTTATGAAATATTTATGAAATATTATCAAATGAATACTTATTTTATTGGAAAAATTATTTGAAAAACAATGGCGCAAGTTTCGTGTGTTGAATCATCCGTTAAGTCATTCAAATGAGTCCCAAACCGATACGTGTCAAAACTATAATAAAAACTTACACTTTTTACCCTAAACTAATTATACTTATCACAATAATTAAAACTTTTAATATAAATATAAAAAGTTTTATATTTTATTTCATTTTTCCATCTCACATAAACACACACACTCACACTTTGCTCTCTCTCTCCCTCAATTTGTCCGGCTACCGCCGGCCACCCCTCAGCCACCGCCGCCGCCGCTCGCCGGCCACCGAAAAACTTTTTCGGCCAATACCAAAAATACTTTCCCTACTCTGATCTACCCGATCCCCATACCCACACGCCGCCATCTCCCCTCCTTCCGCCGAAAGACAATGTCAAAAGCCCGCCGCAGCTGTAACATCCACGCGCCACCCACACCCTTTTTCCTTTGTGGTTTGGAGCTACTCCACGAAAACCACCACCATCCTCACGTCACCACCATCCCACCACCCACGCCACCACCACAGCCACCACTGTAGATGTGTTTGGTTTGTTTTAAAGCACCATGGGTGCGTTCGGTTCATTTTAACCGCAAGGGTGCGTTGGGTTTTCTGCTAAGCACCATTAGGGTGCGTTTTGGTTTCTGGTCAGCCGCGTTTGGTTGTAACCGCACCATAAGGGTGCGTTTGGTTTGCTTAAAACCAACATGAGGGTGTTTGTTCGATGCTAACACCACAGCACCAAGGGTCGTTCGGGTTGGGTTTCTAAGCCAGGTGGGTGCGTCGGGGTCTTGTTTTGGAGCACCTCATAGGGTGACGTTTGATCTCAGGTTAACCCACTAGGGTGCGTTTAGGCTTTCAAACAGCCAAACGGGGGTGTGATTTTGTTTCGGGTCAGTCACCAACATAGGTTCGTTTGGCTGTTGTAGACGAGATAGGGGGTGCGATTGGCATAAAGAAATATGCAAGGTGTTTGTTTTCTGGGTTTGAATTTGTTATAACATTTAGGTGCTTTGTTTTGGTGAGAAACGCAACAATTGGCATTATTTGAGTTTTATGTAGAAATCGATTTAGGATGTGTTTTGGTTTATCATAGATGAACAACGGGTGCGGTTTGTTTTGGCAGTTAATCACGAACGAGGGGTGATTGGGTGAACTGGAAACCATTAGAGTGTGTTTGGTTTAAGAAGACAACAAACAGGGGTCCGTTGGTTGGTTTAACAGAAATAGCGGCGTTATGGTCTTAACCGACAACAAAAGGGTGCGTTTGGTTCATATAAAACGACAAATATATATAACATAAGGTTTTATAAATATTAAAACCGGATATAATGGTGGATAATTGGTTAAATAAACGTAATACCATTAGATTTTTTAGTTTAGAAATATATATAAAACATATACATATATATTTAAAGCAACAGATATTGCAGACACGGTTTGTTTGAAAATGAAAAATATTGATTTTATAAATAGGGAAAAACGTTATAAAAACAGAAAGACATGACGAAATATAATATAATTTTGCCCCTCTATTGAATTGAGGGTCAACTAAAACCTACTATTATTTTAAAACCGATAAAGGTGACTAAGTTATATTAATAGGAAATATAGTTAAAATAGAAACTCGAACTACAATAACTGACAACATACAGAAAAAATTATACGTTACAATTAGACAACAAATTTTTTAGCCACGATCCTTCGATGGAACGGAATATAAGTCATAAAATATTATTTATATTTAAAATTTCGCTAGAAGATACATAATAAATTTATTGTACAAGCTTTACAAAAAATAAACATCGTTTAACTTAATTAGTAATCTTAAAATGTACGATTACGTTTATGCAAGAACTTTTTATTTAATTAAGTGGTGATTTCAGAAAACGGGTCAAACTAATTGGTTAATTATTTACTCACACTTCTTATATAGTACTTGCAAAGTATTATACATTTCATATTAATCTTTGGATTGTTTGTCTTTATTATATAATTCACGATACGAATTATATACTTGTTCATTTTGCATAAGTAATATATGGGGGATATATTATATACTTTGCGTTACTTTCTATTTATTTTATTTAACCAACCACCTAAACCATTACAACTTGGAAATCTAAATCTTTATCAACGTGTCGCGTTGACGTAACCATTCATCGGAAAACCCAAATGCATCACTCTAGAGTAGGGGGATATAGCCGTTAAGATAAACCACAAGTTCTTGGTCGAGCCGTTCTAGTTTCCGTCTGTGCTGTGATTAATATGTGCAGTTCTGCAAATCGTGCTACAACATCAATGTGAGTTTATAGCCCTACGTTTTACTTGTTTTACATATATTTTGGGGTGAGAAAATGCTTGTTTACAAATGCATTTACATGGTTGATTACCTGTTTGGTTTATATACTCATTTATACATCTCGCGAGGAGATACAATACTTGGTTTAGTTTTTGAACGTAAACACATACTATACTTTTATGATTACGGATTAGCTCAGGTTGTATGTTACAAAGTAATTCAATGCTGAGGGTGTCCAGGTGGGGGCATCCGGTGTAGGCACACGTAAAGTAATTCAATGTTGAGGGTGTTTAGGTGGGGGCATCCGGTGTAGGCACATGTAAAGTAATTCAATGCTAAGGGTGTCCAGGTGGGGGCATCCGGTGTAGGCACATGTAAAGTAATTCAATGCTGAGGGTGTCCAGGTGGGGGCATCCGGTGTAGGCACATGTAAAGTAATTCAATGCTGAGGGTGTCCAGGTGGGGGCATCCGGTGTAGGCACATGTAAAGTAATTCAATGCTGAGGGTGTCCAGGTGGGGACATCCGGTGTAAGCACATGGCCATTATTTCTGTTAGCGCATCAGTTTCATGAGCTTAGAGTAATTGTAATCATTGTTTTATACACATGGGAATATTTATTGTGCCTTGAATAAAGTGGCAATACATACTTGAAACATTTTGGTTGATATATATATATATATATATATAAATAGCATACATGTTTTAAACAATTGTGGTTCAACGTTCATACGTACATTTTTGTGACTATTTGGGGATTGAAATGGTCATACATATTTTACAACTCTTTGAATTATGACATCCATACGTACATTTTGGGAAACATACCAGGTTTGAAATGGTCATACATACTCTACAGACCTTTGGTTTAACATTTGTATTTACAAAAACCTATGAACTCACCAACTTTAATGTTGACACTTTTAAGCATGTTTTTTTCTCAGGTGAATTAGATGCTTGGCCTACTTGATGTGCACTGGTGTAACACCCCCAAATTTGGTCGCAGCGGAATAAGGGTCCGGGGCGTGTTACTTCTCAGATCAATAACACAAGATAATA
>BQNB010128293.1:0-19305 GCA_026074375.1 Tanacetum coccineum | reverse complement strand
AACTGCTACATATGGAAAGATCAGGGTTGATGACGACCTTCATAACCTTAGCTCTGTAGAAGCTGAATTTCCAGCTATAGTCGTTAACAATGCAGTTGCACCTCAGGATGAACTTTAGTGCAAATCTCAAGTAAGTACCCCTGTTAACGATGAAATCGACTTTAGAATATCATTTGACGAATCCGGTGATGAGGATTACACAATGTTGATCCCAATGAATAGATCTTTAACTCCATAACTTAATGTAAGGTTTAGTATCCTTGGATAAATCCAAAGGTACTAAGAATGAAACTTTGAGAGTATGATATAAACTATGCGAAATCTAGTTATACATAGATGAATAACCGTAATGAATGTTGAACACATAGAAATATAACCAAAACTCAATAAGCACCAATATATTAATATGACCACTCTTTGATATTGTTAGGGTTTACAACTTGAATAGCTATGACAATGACTCGTTGTTTGATCATTAAATATAAATCTTAGAGACCTATCTTTTATAACCGTGGAGTCTACAAGGTATAATACTTTCACGATTCATGATCTTTTCTTTTTAGAAAAGCAAACAATAATCTCTTAAAAGTCACAAATTACATTATACATATCTTTACAAAAAATTACTCCGATTACTCTATCTGACATAAGTATTCTTGTTCTCCCAAACATAATCCTTTATCTTTTTAGATAGTCATCATTATCTTCGGATGATAGAGGATGAGAGAAACTCTTCTGCAGCTGAATCCAGGCATTAATTATTGTACCTAGCAATATTAGATAAACATTAAACAGTCGTAAACATTAGTACTTCAGTATAATAAGATACTAACAGTTAGTAAACTGTGTATAGCAGTCTAAGAACTTTACTACTAGCAGTACTAATATTAGTATATATTTCAGTCTTTCACTTAACAGGCAGGTCTGATAGAGATAGATCTAATAACAGCAGACGTAACACTTTATACTAACAGTACATCTAAATTTTACTACAGTATACCGTCATCTACTGCCAGTAAGTAAACAATTTATATTACCAGTACTAACTATAGGCTATAATTTTCATTAGTATCACTAAAGTTATGCTTGACAACACTCACTAATATATACCTGAGCAGTAGTAACTCTAAGAATCATCTTGAAGTCTTTAAGTCCCAACAATCCTCCCCTAAACTTGATGTTCATCTTCTGAATCTTCAAGTTTCTTCATTAAAAGTCTTCATCACTATCAGGAAGATGCATTCAAACACTTCATTGACCCTTTTGCTGCTTTACCATGAGCTTGAGTAATTGATAGCACATCTCATTCCAATAATCAGCTTGAAGTTTCTTGTTGAGCATATTTGTGATTGTTATTGGTGTGAGGGGATATCTCTTCTCAACTAACATAAAGATGTGTAGATTTTTAAATCTCACAAAGTGTACTCCACTAGAGTCAAACAGCTTCCAAACAGTCACTTTGTATCCCTGTAGACTCCTCCATATTTCACTCTTTATGTCAGGTTCAAACATTACTTTTAGATCACCCCAGAACACTTTTTCATAATCATCCTCTGGTCTTGTATTCCCATGTTTAGTTTTCACCAACTTCCAGAGAGTCTCTAAGTCTTCTCTACTAATGTTCTGAAGCATCCTAATCATTGATGAATATCTATTTGAACTTCCATCAGCTCTTATCAAGTGATAGAATCCCTTCTGTCCTTCTTTAACAATCTTATATTCAACAATTATTAGAGGTTTGGTAGCTAGAGGTATAACATCAATTGCTATTTCCTCATCATCTTGAACTACCTCCATATGCTTTTTCATCTCAGCTTCATCATCTTCTTCAGCTTTTTCATGCTCATCTATCTCTATATCATCCTCTATTCTCTGTCTTTTGGAAGATTCTTGTTTCTGCTCTTTTCTTACCAATTGATTTCTTTCTGCTGCCTTCAGCTTTCTTTTTACTACTTTCTGCCTTCTTTAACTTATCAGATTCAAGTTCATCATCTGTTCTTTTAGAACTTTCTTTTGTTCCTTCTTTGCTTTTCATCACCTCTGAATCTATAGGAATAAAAGTATTTACCCTCTTCATTTAATTATCAAATAACTTCTGGATCTCATCATAGCTCTTTCTCTTCAACTGATTATATTTGTATCCACCCATGTTTTTGAGATAGGTAGGCATTAGATTTCTTTTTTAAGCTTTAGTTGGTGGCTTTCTTCTTTTCTCTTCAGCTCTAAGCTTTGCAGAGTGTTTCTTTCTTTTGTTCATGAGCTCTACAAACAGTCTTGATCTTTCTTCAATGGTTATCTCTCCCTATTCTTCTGCTTGTAGCCTTTGAGCTAATTTAGAATCTACCTCTATCATAGCTTGTGTGTTATCCCGTGATTCAATCAGAGCTATGTTGGCTTCCTCTTCCTTTTTCTTTGCAAGCCTTTCTTCTTCAATGAGTTTAGCTTGTATTTGAGCTTCAAGATTTCTAGCCATTTCTTCATCAAGAACAATTTGATCCTTTTTCTTCAATGGCACTTCAGGTTCATCCATCTTAGCTTTACCTTTATCCTTTATGCTTGAAGAGGATACTGATGTTGGTGTTTTTGTTGTGTTTTCACCAGCATCTCTAAATGTAATGCCTTTAGCTTTGGGAATTGTTGAAGGTGCTATTGTGGCTGTACTTTGTACTGGCTCTTGTATCACAACCTTACATTTTGTACTCTTTAATTTAGCCAATGTTTGAGCTAAGGTAATCTCTATTTCAGTTATAACAGGTGGTGTCACAAGAGTAGTAGAGGGAGCAACAGTACTCACTTCTTTAGGAATCACATCTTGGTCTTTTTCAATCATATCATTTTCAGCAAAAACTTCATTACCAATAAGAGCATCTGTATCAAACATTTCTGCATCATCTGACCTCCCTTGGGTTTCATCAACTAAAGAAACTTCAGCATCCTTGTCAATGTCTTCAATACTTCTCCCCTGATTGAATGCATCCTCCTGAGCACATAAACTTTCATCATTTAAGTATCATACTCTTCTTGTGACACCAACCTTGTACAGTCTCTTGAATTTATGAGTTCTTAACCCTGATTTCTTCTCTAACACCCTCGGCAACATTAACTTGAACTTGCAGCACTAAATTATGCCTAACAACATTAACTTAAACTGACAGCACTATGTTATGCCTAACAGTAGTAAGTAACCCGACAGCAGTAACTCAACAGCATCAACGTAAGCTTAGCAGCATTAATGTATACCAGCAGTAGAAACTTTATGCTTAGCAGCATTAAGTTATATTACCAGTATTAACCTAAGACTAACAGCATGAAGTTTGAGTTACCAGCATTAACTTCAATTTCTTTCCAAAAAGGACTTCTATCATCAATTAGTTCTTCGCACAAGCTCTCTTTCTGTTTTTATGCTCACAATATCTCTCAATTCTTTTTGCTCACAAAATCACTCATTTTTGTTTTTATTCACACATCTCTCTTTCTGTTTTTCAACTCACAACATCTCTCTTTTCTTTTTGCTCACCAAATCTGACAATTTTGTACAAAGTTCCATCAATTCCAATAGTTTCATACTGTCCTCCCCACTTCCAAGTGTGTAACCTCTTGAGAGAGGTGGATCATTAGACTATTTAGATGCAGTCTCAAACCTAGTTTGAGCATCTGCACCTCCCAATATGGTATCTTGGCACCTAGGACCACTACCTGAATCAGTTCCCTAAGGATTTGACTCATTAAGTGTTGCCATGGATTGGGTCCTATTGATGTTACCACTGTCCTGTTCTGCATCTAAGCTAGAAGCAGTAGTGGCAGCCCTTTCCATTCTGTCTTCCCACTCCTTATAGACAGTCTCATCTGCAACAAGGTTAATAGGTCCACTAGACTGAGATATCTCAGTGGTCCTTATGGCTTTCCTAGGTTTGTGGGTCTTTTTGGGTTGATATGATGATGGAACAATGATTGGTTTCTTTATTGTAGAGTTGAGTAAATG
Source organism: Tanacetum coccineum (assembly GCA_026074375.1). Classification (NCBI taxonomy): domain Eukaryota; kingdom Viridiplantae; phylum Streptophyta; class Magnoliopsida; order Asterales; family Asteraceae; genus Tanacetum; species Tanacetum coccineum. Next base: position 15,323 of record BQNB010128293.1, on the reverse strand, counting down.
TGGATGTGGGTTGGGGATCAGTGGGTTGTCCTGACCCTTCATCCATATCTACTTGATATTTTAATCACTTTCATTCATTCTCAATTGACCTTCTTCAAATTTGCTCAGCAGTTGTAATTCTAATGATATCGCAGCAGTACTAACTTTGGCTCAGCAGTACTAACTTTTGCCTGGCAGTAGTAATTTTCTGCCTAGCAGTATTAAGAGATATCTAACAGTATTAACTTTGTCTTTAATAATTATACAACAACATGCCTCTATTCATCACAAGCACACTAGAAAAGACTAGATAGACATGTGAGAATTCATGAGGATCCATATTTATGCATAACCCATGAATAAAAGTTAAGAACTGTTATCTAAACACATTAACCTCCCCTCAAACAATACTTCAGAGATTAAGTAATCCATTGCTAGCAATTAGAAAGTTAAACCTGCTAACATCAAAAGCCTTTATGAGAAGATCTGCAACTTTATGGTATGTGTGAATCTTTATCACCTGAATCAACTTCTTCTCATAACAATCTCTGATGAAATGGTTCCTAATCTCTATGTGCTTAGTTTTAGAGTGAAATACTAGATTCTTCACAATACAAATGGTCTTTCATTATCAATGAAAATCTTGGTGTTCATGAAATTAAATCCATAGTCAAGCATCTGGTTTTGAATCCATAGCACCTGTCCACAGCAATTTGCAGCAGCAACATACTCTATTTCAGTAGTAGAATTTGCAACTATAGTCTGCTTCTTACATTGCCATGAAATCAACCTCTTGCCAAAAAATTAACAACCTCCTGTTGTGGATTTCCTGTCAAGGCTAGCTCCAGCATAATCATTATCTGAAAAAGCTTCTAAGTCAAATGGTGAATCCCTAGGATACCAAAGGCCCAATTTAGGTTGACCTTTCAAGTATCTAAAGATCCTCTTCACAGCATGAAGATGTGACATTTTAGGAGTAACTTAGAACCTTGCACAAGCACACACAGCAAACATTATGTCTGGCCTAGAAGCTGTTAAGTACATCAATGAACAGATATGAAGATCATAGGAATCAATAGCAACCAGCATCAATACTTCCAGGCCAAACCTATACACAATCAGTTGCATCATTAATCGCCATACATATATTAATGATCCTCTCGTCTTCCAACTTCTCATCCTTAAACAACATCAGAACCACGAGCAACGAATCATCATTGACAAACACTTAATGAACACCACATCCTTACCTTGTTCGATGTCACAATCAACAACATATACAGAGAATATATATAATAACGATAAAAACCTTAAAGAGTATTAGGGTTTCATGAGCCGAATATCACTATTACATGACAACTTCAATAAGAATACACATGTTTATGAAACCAGCCGTCAACCTCAATAGACTTCCACCATCGCCGAATAACAATGATCTAAAAAGAATAAGCTATGTGTAGCACCAGATCACACCACCGAAACCTATGATGACCAACTGAATTAGGGTTTATAATATTACCGAATTTCACCTTTTTTACTGATAACAGAAAACCAAAATTTGATACAAAGAAAACCCTTTAATAGTAACAACAATTTACAATCGTATTACATACCCATAACAGGTAGAAAGGACGATCATAAACATTGTTATAGCAACATAACTTGAAAACCCTAGAAAACTTTTACCAACAAAATGATTTCTTAAAAATTAGGGTTTTAGGGTTTCTTCAAAAACCTTGTAGATCCTAGATCAAGAGCCACGAGGCTCTGATACCAATTGTGAAAACTAAAGAACTGTTTGAGCTCAGATTGTTTAGATATTATAGCTAGGATAAACAATAACAATGATAACAATTATGTAGCAGAATATAATGAAGACAATTGTTATTGAACAAGGTTTTATTACCATACGTTTTACTAAGCCCCAATTCTATATGATCAGTATAGAACGGTTACCACCTGTAACAGGGATCAAATAACCTTGAGGCTACATACACCAACTAGATGTTTACATTGATCCAGTGTATACACACACATGTTTTTCTAGATACACACTTTTCTGGATGCTAAAACTATGTGTCTATGATCTCTTTATATAGAGAGATCATGACTTACAAAGAAAGTTAACATAAAGACAGAGCAAAAACCTCATCATATCAATTCCTTCTTCTTGGGTATATCCTTTTGCAACCAGTCTTTACCCTTGTTTCTTCTCACTACAATCCCCTCTCTCATCCTTTTTGTTATAAAGACCCATTTTTGTTTCCAATGGCCCCTCTTGCCATTAGGTAATTAAAAAACCAGTGTCCAAACCATCTGAAGTTAGAAAATTGTAGAAGCTCTCCTCTTGCATTGTGCTTTTCTATCGCCAAGCTTGTAGTCTTATCCCAGAGCTTAAATCACTTTCTCCTTGGGTTCTATTTTGAGAGAGAAAGCAGTAAAATGAAGCAGTTCTTGATAATCTTTGTGATTTGTTCATCCTCTGCTTATTAATGTAGAGATACCATAGTCATTTCATCAAAAATCTGGTCCATTCCTCCTTGTTTCAATCGCTGAATTTAAAGTCTCAAATGATCTAGTCTTTAGGATGATCCGTTGTCAATTCTGGTTGTGGTAATAGGACTGACATTTCAGGTTGTTTTCCAATGTTTTTAGAGTCAGCCTCTGCACCTACATCTTCAATCATACATAAGCATTACCTAACCAAAAATTCTAGTATCAATCCATTGGATTCCCATTTGAAAACAGGTGAAAGTGTTAATGCTTTTATGAAACAGAGACAATCTTTCAATAGTATGTTTCCGCAAATGCATTATAAGCGTTCAGAAGCAATTACATATGCTTTTCTTGTGAAGTAACCTTTCCAAACGTCATTTCTTTGTAGCTTGATCATCGTTTCCATCTTTATCTGAAGCTCCATTTTTCCTCCATTGTCAGTAGGCCTTCTCTACAATCATCTTCTTCACTGACCTTAGGAGTTATCTTGAGAGATTAATAGATCAGCTTTGTGGCAGATAGGTATTATAGGCATTTAACCTTGTTCATGTTTTTAGTCTTCTTCTTAGCATGACCTGTAACAATTTTTATCTCTAGTTCATAGCAAATACCAATAGTTTGATATCTTGGCAACAACTGGCACATAGTACAATAGATATTGTCAAGAATCAACATCAAAAAGCCAGTCTGGTCCATTTCTTGTTTACATTAAGGTGTATATTCAATAAATCTAATGTTTAAGGTCTCTTTAACTATCCTGGTCCTCTTGTTAAATACCTCATCCCTTGCTAACTACAGAGTACCTAACAAAAAGAAATCCCTCATCATCTTTTCCATCAACATATCTAGATTACCTTGATATATTAAGATGGTAACGAAGAACACCCTAAAGGTTTTCATGAAGTCTATTCAATGGGGTTTCTTCTACGTAATAAGTTTCACGAAGGTGTACCCCCCCCACCACCCCCCCCTTGTTATGGAGGCATAATTGACTAAGACCCTATGTTACGAAAAGGAAATGATGATCATTAATGCAATCAAAGAGAGAATCCCAATGATCGTCCCCATGTGTGGAGATTGGTTAGAGATTGATAAAAGGTTTTTCTATTCTTTTGGCATTTTATTGGCTTTTATTAGGCAAAATCCCGGGTAATTTAATGTACAATTAAGCAAATATCAACAATCAAGCATTCAAGTTCAAAGATCAAAGTCACGAGACCCAACAAATAGGCTAAAAGCTAAGAAACAAGAGCTCCATGCTCTTATTGTAAAATGGGTATAAATACCCCTCCACCACCTCATTTGTGAGGTGTGTCTTCCAAGTTTCTTAATCTCATTCTATCTTTCTCTAATCCTCTCTCCTCCCTCTTTCTCTCTCTACTTTCTCTCTCTAGACTATACACTATATTGCTTATTGATCCTGATTTTCAGACCTAACAAGTGGTATCAGAGCTGCAAGAGCGATTTAGTGTTGTTTAGGGGAGCTTATTTCAGCAGCTTATTCAGGCAGCTTATTTTGAGCTTATTCTGGTCGAAATTGCTTATTTCGTGTGTTTATTCTCGTTTTTAAGTCTTTAATTGCTGGATTTGTTTTTTTTCAAATTTTTAGCTTATTTTGTGAGCTTATTTTGAGTCAAAACAGCTTATTTTTGGTCAAAAAGTCAAACTGCTTAAAAATGCGCTTATTTAGTTTTTAGAGCTTATTTTGTGCTTATTTGCTAATCTTGGTTTTATCGAGATTGATTGCTTACGGTTTTATCGTAAGAATCTTGGCAAATTCAGTACGAAATTTGCTTATTTGTGCTTATTTTTTATATTCAGCAGTTGTAAAGTCAAATTCGGTTGTTTGACTGGTCAAACTCGGAATAAGTTTGTTACAACAACTTTGACTGGTCAAACTCGGTAATCTAACAGATTTTTCAGATCTTTGACTTTCAAAATTAATCTTTGACCAGATTCGGTATTATCGAGATTGAAATTGAATAAGAGCGTAAAACAGATCTCAGTTTCAATCTTTTTGTGTTTTTAATTTCTTTCAAGATCTACAAGATCTTTAACACAAAAGTTTCTTCATCACTGATCCATAACCAAACTCGGAATCCATTTTCGACAAAGGATCTCAAAATCGGAAATAATCAACTTTTCGGAAACAAGCTCAGATCAAATCATAGATTTCAGATTTATAATCATCACAAATCATTGCTAACTCGGAACAAACTCGGAACAAATTTGGAAACAAACTCATATTCCAAACTCGGAAATCTAATCTCAAAACAAACTCGGAAACAAGATCATTGCAAACTCGGAACAAAGAAAAATAACATCAAGAGTCGATCTCAAACATATTCCATCAGAACAACAAAGAACAAATTCAAACACAAATCATTTTCGTCAAGATCTCAGTTTTCTTTGTGGTTAACTCTGATTGTCAAGACCTTATAGATCAAGAACTCAAAACCACTCATCATAGATCTTTTGAAAACCAAAAGTCAAACAAAGAACAAGTGTTCTTGTCTTCTTTTATTTTGATTCATAAATACAAGAAAAACAAGAAACAAAAAGGAAAATCAAAAGTCGATCTCAGTTTTGGGTTTTTCTTTTCTATCGATTGAAAGATTTCAAGAACCTCAACACAAATACCCAAATCATCATTGATCATTTTTCAAAAATAAAAAAAAGAACAAAAACATCATATTGATTTTTGTCTTTCCTTTGTTTCGGTATTAGCAAATCAACAATCTCAGTTTTGGTTTTTTTTGTGCCTTTTTCGAGTTTCAAAGATCTAAAGAGATCTTCACACAATCAAACCATCTCATCATTGATCAATCTTTTTGAAGTATAAACTTCTTGTAAAAATATATAAGAAGGCATCTTGATCTCTGATTGGGTTTTGGTGTTCAACTCTTTCGAGCTTAAAAGATTTTTTAAGATCTTCACATCACTATAACCCATCTCATCATAGATTATATTTTTGAAGTCTATAAATTTTTGTTAATATTCGAAGACCAAAAGATGAACAAGAACAACAACGTGTTCAAACCCCTTTTGTGTTTCGATTTATAAACTACTTTTGAAGCTTAACTTCATTCAATATTCGAAAAGTTTCAAAGTACAGATCAAAACAAGAGTGTCAAGATCATTTCTTTTCTTTCGGTACAATCAAAAATGAAAAACAAATAAGATACCTTGATATCTTGTCATGAACTTCAAGCTTTATCTTCTATAAAAATCAAGGGTATTTGTGGTTCGTGTGAGGTTGCATATGTTTTTATCTTGTTGTGGTTTGCTAGATTTGTTTGTGTTGCATCTAACTGAATGATATTATAAAAAGTGAGGGTTGAAGTGTGTGGTGTGTGCCTTATATGTGAATGCTTTTAGGGTTTTGTTACTACAAGTGTAAATTGGGCCTGATTTTGTTTTATCCGATAATACATAAACAGCTCGGGCTAGAAATTTTGAATTACTCAAACATGTTGGGCTGATTTGTTTGCTTTATTAAGTTGGGCCTTTGTATTTGTGTCTACCAAAAATTTTAATCAAATTGGGCCAGATCTATTTGTTTTTTTTGGGGATTCAGCACGTATAGCAAAATTTGGTTTGTGTGTGATTAAGGTTTTGCGTTTAGTTTGTTAGTATTCGGATTGAAGTTTGTTTTAAGATATCATTTGAGTTTGTGTTCGAGATTGATTTGGTTTGTGGGGAACTGATAGTTTGTGTGTGATTTGGTTTATGTGATATTTGTGATTGAATTTTTGTGTTGAAACTTTTTGGGTTCGTTGTGATAAATAGAGAAAATGGGATCAAACGAGGAAATAGTTCAATTACTTCAAAAGACACAAACGTTTTTCAAACAAACACAACGTGACAAAGAGGAAAAATATCTTAATGATATTATTCAGTTACAAGATAAAATCAAAGATCTTGAAAACATTGTTTGTAAAATAGGCAGATCAACTGACACACTTCGGTTGCTTACAAATGAACAAAAAGCTTTTCTGGATAACTTACGTAAGTCGGGTGTGGGATATAACGGTTCTTGTGTTCTTTCACAAGCTTATGCTAAAATTCCTAAGTTGTATCGTGCTTATGAACTTTGTGATAAAAATAAACAACATCATGTGTTTGATTCTGAGGAAACTCTTGAGGATGCTGAAAAGAGTCAATTAAAAATGAATGAGTTTCAAAAAGATGAAAAAAATTCAAGAGTTAAAGATTCAACCAATCGATTACGAAAAGTTGAACAAACTTTATAAAGAGTTTGTTCCTCAAAAACAGCTTTCTGAGCCTTCTGTTAAGCAAACATGTTCTTCACCTTATTCTATTCCCTTTGTTAAGATTCTGGAAACAAAAACCATGCCGAGTGAGTTACCTTTGATCAACGAATTATTCAATATAAAAGTTGGATTTGAAAAGCTGTCTCTGTTAATACACCAGAACAGTAAAAGAGAAAGCATTTTTTACACATCAAAGGCAGAGATAGAACGTAATGATTTTTGTCGAGAAAAAGTCAAACCACTTCTTAATGAATTACAGGTTTACTTTGATGACTTTCAGAATCTATTTCAAAGGGATATAAAAGAAATGAAAGATGCGTTTGAGCAAAATGATGTCTATCTTGATGAAATTGAGAATCAAAATGATTTGTTGAAAGATCAACTTTTGGAAGCATCCTTAACTGAAGATATCAAGAATCTTGTCATAACTTCTTGTGTGGAAATAAGGAATAAGGATTTACATGATGAAATTGAAAGAATTTCAAAAGAGTCAAAAGATGTTTCAAATGAGAGTAAAACAGTTGATACGGCTTGTAATGATGCATTTGAAGTCAAACAGGAATTGTCAAAAAGAATTGTTGAATTGGAAAAAGATTTGTCAAAATCTGAGGCAAAGGGTATTGCTTTTGAAATCGCACTTCAACACAAGTCACGAGAAAATAATTCTTTGAAAACTGTGCAAAAAGAAAATGAGAATTTTATGGCATCATTACAACTCGAAAATGCTCATTTGAAACAGACTTATAAAGATTTGTTTGAGTCGGTTCAAAAGTCAAAAGTTGAGATTAAACAATGTGATGAAGTCAAAGTTAAGGACGATTTTGATGAGATTGAAACCAAAAACATTGAGTTGGAATATCGAGTGGCGTCATTAATTAAGGAGAATGAACACTTGAAGTTGACTTACAAAAACTTGTTTGATTCAATCAAAAAGTCACGGTTCAAACAAAAACTTCAAATGTAACTGATAGTTGTTAAACTATACATATCAATTTATGCTTAAAAAGGCCCAATTCAACCCAAAACGGATCAAAAATGGCGTTCAAAAAACATAATCTCGAAAAAATTGAATTTTTCAAAAAGAAGCAGTTGGATATTTCTAAACTTAACATGGAATCGGGGGAGAATGTTTGTGATAATACTAAATGTGAGTTTCTAACAAAGTTTGTCGAGAATTGAAAAGGTTTAATAACTCAACAAACCAAAAAAGATTTTAATGACATCAAGCTGAATTGTCGAACAGAACAGTAAATTTTGAGGCTATTTTGAAAAACATGAAAAAATGAAAGTTGTTCTTGAACGACAATTGGCTCGAAGGTTGATGCATTCTAAAGCTATAAAGTATAAATTTTTTGAAAGAAATTAAACTTTTGAAACTCAATTGGAAAATCTGAAAGAAAGTCCTGTGCAAACTAAGTTTGATAAAACATTCAATTGGGAAAACCACCACTGATAAATTGTTATAAACTCTCAATTTCAAAATCATGGTTTTCCATTCTCAAAAGTGATGAGCAAAAGATTTATCAAACCAGTCACTGACACAATCATTGCCTAAAAGATGAAAAGATCAGCTTTTAAAAACGAAATGCATATATGGGAATCAAAATTGCCATCTCAAGATATTCGATTCTTGTCAAAAAGGAATATCATGAGTAAGGACTTCATATAATGCCTTTTAAAAGTGAAGTTGATTCTCTTAATCGGTCCCAAAAATGGAGACATCAATGTTTCAAAATCTTCAAACCTAAAGAAAGGGTTTTGGAAAAGTTCACACGGGTGAATCTTTCAAAACCATTTCACGAAGGGTTACTCAGTTTACAACCGTATTCTTACAAAAAGAATGGAAGTTTTCTAAGAAATCTCAACGTTTTGAAACATTTTCTCCTCAAAAGGGTTTTAAGACAAGAGCTTCAAATGCAAAGAATCAATTTTTTGAAACATCACACTCGTGTTTTACACCGGTAAAACAAGTGTGGAGGCCAATTAAGGAATCTCAACTTTTGGAGCAGCTACCTTTCAAAAGAGATTTTAAGACAAATACTTTAAAAGTAAAGAATCAACTTTTGGTCACTACACATTCTCGTTTAAACACCGTAAACACGTGTGGAGGCCAAAGCAAAGTCATTTGAAATCTTCAAGATATTCAAATCAGGAAATGCTTTCAATGCAAAACAAGAATATGGACCTTTGCTTCAACCATCAACAAGAAGAAGAGTTTCAAACGAAACAATTTTCTAGGATGTTTCATCAATGACATTAACAAATGGAAATCTTCTTTGTCAACAAGATTTAAAGCTCCATTTGAAACACCGAGTTTCAAAAATAAATGGAAAATCAAGAGGATTTTATAATCTCTGTTGATTCCACGAGAGTTGTTTTCAAATGAAACACTGGTTTCAAGCCCTCGTTGGAACCAACATCTTTACAATCGACTTGACACACATTCAATTGGTTTTCAAAATTTGGTAAACCCGTTAGCACCGTGCTTAAATGGGTTCCAAAAGTTGTTGTCTAAATTCGATGTCAATGGTTTGTAATCATATATCAGATTGCAACCCGTGCTTTAAATAAAAGGAAAATGTACGTTTCAGTGCATTTATCCTTAACAACGAAAAGAAAAAAGAAAAATCTTTCGGACTTGAGCTATTCAAATAAAACAATTCAAAGTTTTGTAGCTAAAAATCAAGTCAATGGTTTGTACTCAAATGTCAGATTGCAACCCGTCTTCAAATAAAAGGGAAGATGAGTACGTTTCAAGTGCGCTTTAACCTAAAAAAGAAAAGAATCTTCTTGTTTTGAGCAAAATGTATTCACAATTTTCAAAAAGAAAATTCAAAATCTTTCAAAAAATGTTTGCTCAACAAATGGTTTTGTTACTTATTATCAGATAACAACCCGGTTTTCAAATAAAAGAAAAGTGTACGTTTCAGTGTGCTTTATCTTTAAAAGAACAGAAATCTTCTTTGTCTTGAGCAATTTTTTTATCAACATCTTTTCAAAAAAGGTGTGCTCGAGACATACGACTTCTAAGTATATGTCAGCTTAGGAACGCGTTCTTCAAATTAAAGGAAAGTTACATATTTTGTACGTTTTATCCTCACAACGGAAGTTTACTACTTCTTGGACTTTGAGCTATTTCATTATAAGATATTCAAATCTTGAGCTCAAGTAAAATGAGGTACAAAATGAAAATGTTTAACAATGAATAATAAATCGATTTAAAAGAAGTCTGGTCAAGTATGTTTATCATCAATAAAGCATGCAAATGGTGGAAGATTGTGTCCGTTTACGACGTACCTAAATTAACAATGATAAGGAGTGAGCAAATCTACTGACGCATACCGTTTTAGATATTTATATACTTTGACGCAACTATTTTTCAAATTTGTTTAGAACATTCAAAAAGGTTCCAAATCATAATCCTAGCTATATCGTTTTCCCCTCCCATTGTGTATTCAAATTCTCATATAACTATTTTAATCATTGATACAAAAATTATCCATTTGGGTATGACTATTTTGAGGGGAGAAAATTAGATTAAAATGTGTTCAAGAAAGATAAATGCTTAAGTGTGTGGAATATCAAAGTGATCTAAAAGACTCAAAGTGCAATCAACTCTTTCCTCTATGTGCAAAATAATTTTGAATATTCCAAAGGTTAAATGTTTGATTATATCAAACACTTTGAGAATTGATATTTCAAAAAGGTTTTATGTTATGATCTAATACCCCACACCACCTACCTCAACCTATGACAAAGAATAATAAGGGTGGTAAGGTTAGGTATTAATCCCATGATCCAACCAGAACCGGATGGATCTACCCAGATACATTCCATAGTTAGAATATAAGTCCTTAGGTATGATAGAGTAGAATGTGAATGGGAATAATGTTAACTAAGGCATGAGTTATCACCAGAATAAACACAACAAGATGATAATGAGGACGCGTTAGTTTAATATTGAAGGTGTAAGAATGAAAAAAGAAATGTAAATGGATAAAGGTGAAAAAAGAAGCATCCTATAAACTTAGGCAGAAACTCTGGGTCAATACATAAGTTAATCGAATATTACAAAATGATATTAGGTATTGAAGAAAGACATCAGGACCCAGTGTTGCAATGCACAACCCTCCCAGTCAACTCAAGATTCGTCGTCCAATAGAATTCTGTTTCATTTTTCACAGAGAATAAAAAACGCAAATCAATTGGCATCATTACTCGGCTTTTGATATTGACAAGGTGGCAGTCTGCTCCCCTCCTGATCAGAAAAAACAAAACGCACTTATTGAGTCTAGAGCCAAATGAGATCAAATCATAAATCTCACATAGGACACAAAAGTACATTTGTATTAAACATCAAAGATACAAAAAGGTACAAGAGTCGCTTATATGTCTATGTGACATTGCATGTCTTTGTGACATTGCGCGGAACATTCAATAGTGATACTTAAGTAAAGTATTCACAATGATGAATAAAATGGTCAATGAAGTATTTGAGTACATCCTCCTGATTATGGTAAAAACTTTTAATGAAGAAACTTGAAGATTCAGAAGATGAACATCAAGTTTAGGGAGGATTGTTGGGATTAAAAGACTTTAAGATGATTCTTAGAATTACTACTACTCGGGTATATATTAGTGTTGTCAAGCATAACTTAGTGTTGCTGGTAATACTAATAAAAATTATGCTAAGTAGTTAGTACTGGTAGTATAAAAGTTACTATTGCTAGTTACTACTGTTAGTATATATTACTACTATTAGTATTAAGTTACTGCTGCTAATAAAAGTTAAGACTGCTCAGAAATGAAGACTGAAAATATACTAAGTAGTTACTACTGCTAGTACAAAAGTTAGTATTGCTAGTGTATGTTAGTACTGCTAGTGTATGTTAGTACAACTAGAGTAAACTTTTAAGTAGTTAATGTTGCTTGTGCTCAGTTACAACTGCTGAGTGATTACAACTGCTAGAAGGTTTATGCTGACAGAGATGAGATCAAAAGCTTATCAGAGAAGAGATAAAGATTGATTGGAGAACAAGAATACTTATGAAGATAAGTATTAGTTATTTGTAAAGAATATATTTATAACTTATTTGTTTAAGAGATTATGTTTGTTTATTGAAAAGATCATGATATGTTAGGAAAGTATTATAAGCCTTGTAGGACTCCTTGGTGTATAAAAGAAGGTCCTATGGCATATTGTTAGATACATACATTCATATACGATTTAGATATTCATAGCTTCAAGGTTGTAAACCCTAGTACTAGACAGAGTACTCGTATTATTGATCTTAATAATATTGAAGCTTTTTTACATCTTTTTTCATTCATATTTACTGTTACATTCATAATTCTTCTAAGTATTGAAGAGTAGATTCCGCATACTTTTTAATATATACACAAAGTTTCTACCATTGTTATTTTGGATTTATCCAAGGTAACATACTCTTTACAAACTAAAGAATATATCTTAAGTTAGGATCAACAGTTGTTGTTGTAGTACTGTCAGTAGTAACTTTAGCAGTACTAACTGTAACATTAGCAGTAGTAACTACTTCACTAGCAGTAGTAACTGGATCAGCAATACTAACATCCTTTTCAGCCATATCAACCTCTTTCTCTGCCATATCTTGTTCATTATCAAGAAAACCAATATCAAACATTAAATTATCACCATACCTCCCTTGAGGCTCATCAACTAATGTAACCTCTGCATCTTGGTCAATTTCATCAATTTTCCTCCCCTGTTTGGATGCATCCTCCTGATCACCCAAACCTTCATCTTCAGAGGAAACCACTCTCGCAGATCTACCAATCTTGTATAATCTTCTGAGCCTGTAAGTTCTTGACCCTACTTTCTTTTCCAACCTCTTAACCCTCTCCTTCAATTCAGTAATCTCTGCAGCTTGAGAGGTCTTTGTTTTCTCCAAGTCAAAAACTCTTTGTGATAAGTTGGTACAAAGTTCCATCAATTCATTTAGTTTCAGTCTATCATCACCACTAAGCAGTAGATCATTGGAATGTATAGGTACACTTGCCACATTTTTAGTATCATTAGTTACAGGTTCTGTAAGACCATTAAGTTGAGGATCCTTAATGTCTTTCCTCTGTTTCCTTCTACACTGTTTCTTCTGAGATTTAGATGTTGATGGTTGAGTAGTAGTGAGTGTATGATGGGAATCAGTTGGTATATCTGAACCTTCACCTACTTGTTCTTGTGCTTGAACAATCATGCATGGAAATAAAGGTGTGTCCCTACCAGAAAAGTGTTTTCCCTGCCTCTTCATTTTAGCAAAGACCTTCTTAGTGTGAGAAGGTGTAACATAAATCTCTTTATGTTAGGACATTCCTCCAACTTGTTTATCCAGGAACACTTGCACAAACCTTGGATACATTAGAAATTTAAACCCACCCTCCAAGTTCTTCACCATATTATCAAAAATGTACTTGGAAAAGTTAAAATTTTGGTTTGTGGCAAGATATATGACAGCAGAGGCGATAGTGCTACTAAATTCGTTCCAAGCATTAGTCTTAGCACTAAGACATTGCAAAATTGTATGGATAAGAAATTTCCATTAAGGTGAAAAGAAAGCTTTATAGAATGTAAGCTTTTGTGTAAGATTTTCATACCCTATGAGTGTCAGCTGTTCAAAAATTGTAGCATTTGGAAGACATTCAGTACCTTCAGCATCTTCTAATTGAAGATCACTTCTTACACTTGTCTCAGTGATGATCACGTTCTTCTTATCCACTAGGGCTTGTATATGTACTTCTCCATTAACAATTTTCACCTTTGTAGTAGCCCAGAATTGCTCAATACATGCAGTATAGATTGTGGGATTAACCGTTAATGCGTATTTGATAGGATGTGCGTTCAAAAAATCTACAATTTTCTAGAATCCATCACATTCAGTGGGTTTATCTAAGAATGTGACCATGTTGTGTGAACTAGCAAACTTTAGGGCAGCCATTAAACTTGAGTTTTGATGATTAACAATGAAATTGAGTTAAGGTTTATGATTAGAGGGTATAACAAAGATTGAAATTGATTAAATGATTGAATGAAACCATCAATCCAAGTATTTATGAAATTACCCTCAACATCATTAACTTGAACTAGCAGTACTAAGTTAAGCCATACAGCATTAACTGACCCGACAGTAGCCCAACAGTAGTAAGTTATGCCTGGCAGCATTAACTTAACCAGCAGTAGTAAGTTTATGCCTAACATCATTAACTAACACTGGCAGTAGTAAGTGTATACCTAGCATCATTAACTTTGAGTCACCAGAATTAACTCTAATTTCGTTCCAAAAAGCATTTCCATCTTTAATTTTGATTCTTACAAGCTCTCTTTTTGTTTTTATTCTCACTATATCTCTCAATTCTTTTTCTCACCAATTCACTCTATCTGTTTTTATATCACACAACTCTCTTTCTGTTTTTATTCTTACTATATATCTCAATTCTTTTTCTCACTGAATCACTCTGTCTGTTTTTATGTCACGCATCTCTCTTTCTATTTTTATGCTCACTAATTTCTCTCATTTCTTTTAGCTCACAAAGTCACTCTTTCTATTTTTAGTTCACACATCTCTCTTTCTGTTTTTATGCTCACCAATTTCTCTTAATACTCACAATATTAATTATAACAAACATAGTAAGTATAACTAACAACATTAACGTAGCAATATTAAGTATAACTAGCAGCACTAATTATACTTACCAGTAGAAAGTTAGCCCAACAGCACGAACTTGATTTTCATCATTAGCAGCTTTTTCATTACATTCAAATCATCATTTGTTGTATAATCCGCTGTATATGAACACAATTAACTTCCCCTCAATCAATACTTTAAAGGTTAAGCATTCCAATACTTGCAATCAGATATTGAAATCTGCTAGCATAAAATGCTTTTGTGAGCAAATCTGCAACATTCTGATATGTATGAATCTTTATCATCTGAATAAGATTCTTCTCATTAGAATCTCTGATAAAGGGATGCCTAATCTTAATGTGCTTTGTCTTTGAGTGAAAAACAGGGTTCTTCACTATGCAGATAGTACTCTCATTACCAATATGAATCTTAGTCTGCATAAAGTTATATCCATAATCCAACAATTGATTTTGGATCTAAAGCACATGTCCACAGCAATTGAAAGCAGCTATATACTCAGCTTCAGTTATACAATTAACAACCACAATGTGCTTCTTACATTGCCATAAAATCAAACTGCACCCTAGGAACTGACAACCTCTTGTTGTGGATTTCCTATCTAAACTTGCTCATGCATAGTCACTGTCAGTATATGCCACCAAATCAAAAGGTGAATCCTTAGGATACCAAAGGCCCAACTTAGGTTTACCTTTTAAGTATATAAAGATCCTTTTCACAGCAAAGATGTGAAATTTTAGGATTGACTTGGAATCTTGCACAAGCACATACTGCAAACATAATATTAGGCCTTGAAGATGTTAGATACATCAATGAACCAATCATTGATCTATCCAAGTGTTTATCTACATCTTTACCATCTTCATCTTTGAGAAAAGGCTTATGGGTTTCCATGGGT
>BQNB010128292.1:4274-19305 GCA_026074375.1 Tanacetum coccineum | reverse complement strand
TCTGTCATAGGCTTGGCAAGGATACACATCTCCACCACTAGAGCTAAGGAGTAACAAGTTTATAAAGGTAAAATGGGTTTTTTGTAACAAGACTTAGGGTTGATTACTCAAACTAATCTTTATCGATACCAATATTCTAAGACAGCGACAAAGACCACACATACACACCCGTAACAATAGGATAGACACATGTGACTGCACACTCCCACCTCAGATAAGCTAAAGAGTAGGACTTGTAGAGTAATATAGGGTATGGATCTTCTAACTTTCACCAATAGTAATAAACCAACAAGGCAGCTGAGACATGCATACATGGCCGTAATGACGAAATAGACATGCAGGCTCGATCACATCCTCATCCGCGTAAAACTCATGGTTAATGATTAGGAAAGGGAATTAAATTGTTTCTAAACAAAAATTACAAAACAAATAGACTATGTCCAAGATATACGTTGCTAGACACTTTTTCCCGACCGTTACCATGATAAAGACACAACTATTTACAAACGTCTTGATCATTAATAAAAAACAATAACCAAAGTTGGTGTTCTCGTAACGGTCAACTTCCCAATCATCCCATACTTTACAAACTTTTACAAGACAAGTGGCGATATCTACCACTTTATACAATACTCTACATCATTGATTTTTAAGACGTATCAATGAATAATCGATCCTTCATATAATTTCTTCGGTCTAAGCTCTTTCGATTATCTCCAAAATTTCCCTTCTTTTTTGTTGCGATTTTTCTAATTTTTTCGATTTTTTTCTAACACTACACTACAAAACTCGGTGTAATTTTACTATCTTCACGATCATAATATCTTCGGATAATTCCTTCGGTAATTCGTCATTCTTCGGATGTACCAATAATTGCGTTGGTAGTAAGAATACATGAGTTTTGACTACTTTATACATTCCCATTTGCAATGTGAAAATTTCTTCCCAACCGTACCAAAGATAGAAAATTAACATAAATACATACTTTACACTTTAAGCAACTAGAAACTGATAAATGGACATAATCTAATAGGGTAGGCTAAGGTGTAAAGGTGTAACAAAACAGATATAGTTGGTGCTATTCCTAAAGGATTGGCTCTACGGGTTGTTCTAGGGGTATCTTACACTTAAAATAAGAGTAAACAAAGGGTTTATATGAGGGTTAACTAACCAGTATAGTTAGTTAATAAACAACATGTAAAGGCTTTTTGGGTGTAATTCTAAAAATTTACCAATTTAAACAAGTTACTCCATCTAAATCCATAGTACTTATTATTGTGGTCTCGAATAGATTTACAAATTTAAACAAGTTACTCCATCTAATTCACCACATAGTACTCATTATTGTGATCTCGAATAGTTATATCAAGCACAGTTCTAAAGTCTACAACATCACCGAACACAATATTTTGATGGAATTTAGGTAAACATTTAGAAACGGATAAGGTTAAATCCTCAAATATCATCTAACAAGGGTTATTGTGTGCGGGTTATGTATCAAGTAATTTCAAAAAAGTATGCTTGAAATTTTATTAAATTTGATCATAATTTAAGCATTTTAGAGTGAAAAATAAGATAAGTATCATTCTAATTCCCATCCCCCACTTGAATTATACAACGTCCTCGTTGTATAGATAAAACATTAAACACGGGAATTAAAAAGAATTAGAATGAGAAACTCCCCTGATATTTTACTCGGTAGATTCTCCATGTTGAGTTTATGAGCAAGGATGTGTTGAACAATTGTCTTGAGGTTTCAAGACTCCTAGTCTCAAAATTTTCCATAAATCGTTAGATTCTCCACACATTGTCGATTTCTTTTCTTTCAACGAGGTCATGTGTAAATTATAGGAAAAACATGCAAAATCCTATCTCGAGTATCTACGGTTAATTTAAGAAAGATAAACAAAACTGTACAGGAGATTAATACGTCGTATCCATAAGCTGGATAGCTGTATTGAGAAACCTGTAAAAAGTATTCTAAATAAGGGTCAGTCCCTGTGTGAATACGCCGTATCATGGTGCTCTGAATACGCCACGTATTGATTGAAACTGCAATAATTTTTTAAAGTGCATAAAAATTAATGGATGATAAGTCCAGTACATACAATACGCCGTTATGGTATGGAGGCGGATACGCCGTATTGATGTCTGGGAATACAGACTCGATAAAAATAAATATCAATTCGGCTTGATCTCCCCGGGAAGCACTTTTGTTACAGCAGAAGTCTTTAAGTTAGACTTTTCTTCAGCTTCTTTACTACTCGTCTCGGTTGCCATCCATCCTTCGTCCATCATGCAAAAGATTTCTTGGTATGCTCGGCATGCACCTTTGCTTGTACTCGTCAAATCTTCGTATTCGTCTTTTATTCTAACTCCCGTTCAGCCAAGAATGGAATAATACCTTTTAAGTTCTTCCATCCACTCTCTTGTGATTTCTCAATGATGAATTTACTCGTGATACGAATTCAAGTGGATCAATCCCCTATTTATTTCCTTCGTCCAACATTTCTTCTTCTCCATCGTATGATTCGGGGTAGAATTTACAGAAAAATTTCTCAACAAGTTCTTCCCAAGTGGGGATTTATCCTTCCCCTTTGTTTATCCACCATTGTCATGCGTCATCAGCTAGTGAGAGAGGAAAAACCATCATTCGTAATTGATGGGGGTCCACATCAGGAATATTGATTAAATCAAGCATTTCAAGCACCATAGCAATGTGGTCCACCACGTCTTCATGATGTATTCTGTGGTATGCATTATTTTGTAATTCCATTAAAAATTCCTTGCTGAGTTTAATATCATTTTATTGTTAGAAAGATTTGATTCAGTTTGAGCCTTTTCTACGATTTCATTTAAAAACAGTTTTGTCATGACTTCTTATAGTATCTTCTTCAATCGACTAGCTCTAATATGTATGATCTGCCACAAAGGTAAAAATATGAGCATGATTTACTCTGAAGAAAGAATAAAATAAATTAAGCACGAAATCAAATACGAAATCTCAAATTCAGGTTATCATATCAGATGATCAATACGCCGTATTCAATTGAAGTGAATACACAGTATTAATCTTTTTGAATGAATACGATGTATTAGATAGAAAGTTGGATACGACGTATCCATTGGAAGTGGATACGCCGTATCCATTGGAAGTGGATACGCCGTATCCATTGGAAGTGGATACGCCATATCGGTTTATCGACCAGATTAGTGTATTATGAAAAACAACTAAATTACACGAACAATTAAATACATAATTATACAAGCAAATATACATATTATACATAATTATACACTAATCTAAATTACACTACTCCAAAGGGTTAGATCTAATCTAATCTAAAAAGTAAAATAACACATAAAAATCAAGATTAATTCTCACTCCTTGGCAACGGTGCCAAAAACTTGATGTGTTGTTGTATGGTGTTAAATTTTGATTCAAGTTTTAAATTTAAATTTCACCGACTTAACAAAAAGCAACACTTTAACGGGCAGTGTACCCGGTCGGTGATAGTTTCGTGGTAAGTAGAGTGTCGATCACTAAGAGCGAGAAACACTTTCAATTTATTAATACTTTGGTTTTTCTAATCTAAGTTAGTCTAATCTATGCTAAACCTATGCTAAACCTATGTTAATCCTAAATCTAATGGATAAGGGGGTTTTCAGTCTAAGAGACTGGCACGGGTTTGGTGGTGACTAAAACCAATTCAAGACACTAAAACACACGCAAGCAAATTAACAGAAGATAAAAGAGCAGTCTAGCCAAATATAAGAAAATTGTATTAACCAATATTAATCCAATCAGAACGTTGGTTTATTTATTTAGTGCAATGATTACTTATCTCCGAGGATGCATATCATCTTAAAGAATAAGGTGGGACTTCTTCTTAAGACCTAGACACGTAGAATTCTATTCACAATTAAACGCATCCGCATAAAGCATCCTTATTTGCTGATTATAATCTATCTTAGTGATTAAAGCAATGGTGATACTGTTAAACCCTGCCATCTAGAGACTTTTCCACTTACTTCATAAATGAATTCATACACTAGTAGTCCACTAACCAAGTCTTTACCAATTGATTAGTACATACTCGTTGATACCAATGTCACCTTATGGTTCAACTAAGCTCACAATCTAAAGGCAAAGATAGGTCGTTAATTGTGATCCTATTGGTCTAGATGTATAAATCACTATATGGAGAGCTATCCTGATATCTAGATTATTGGTCTGTATCATAGATCCAGTTCTAATGATAGTCGACATACAAAAGCAGTAAACAGTCTATGGATGGATAAACATAAACAACCAATTCAATGATAAACTAAGAAATCGAGATAAACAAACCAAACATTAAGATCTTCATAACAATGGCTAATACCGAAAGGTATTAGCCTTCAAACATCATAACTAATACAAAAGTAATGATTTAGCCAAGGTAAACTAACCGAGTTAACGAATGATACCAAAAACTGAACGATTACAAGAGTATAAGAAATTACACGTTGTCTCCTATGGAATTAATCGCGTTGCTCGACCTCTTCTGCTCTTTTTCTCCTCTGAAAATCGACTTTTATGGTTTAGGTATCGAAAATATGATTTTGCATACTTAAAATTCGTTTTTGAGTTTTCTAATTATTAGGTCTGGAGTCGGCTCGATGCGGCGTATCCAAAGTGTTGGATACGGCGTATTGGGGGTTTTTTGGAGTAGGGACCTCGTTTGATATCTTCAAGATTATTCTTTACCCTTATTGTTGATTTACGGCGTATTGCCTCCTTCTAGATACGGCGTATTGGATCTTGTTTCCGTGGTCTTTGATGAGTGTAGGCACAGATATGCCGTATCTTCCTTGATAGATACGGTGTATTGGTTGTCAGAATAGTAATCTTCTAAATATTTTCGTTTAAGCTTCAGAATGCGTGCCTCTTAGTTAACTTTCACCAAGTACTCCACAATTACTGTAATTCTTAAATATAAACGATTAAGTAACAATTCTTTACAATAATTATACAAAATAGGTTAATTACATGGGATTAGTGATGCTATAAAATAGACGTTATTTGATGTCATCACCAACAGACCCTTTTATTTCTGGAGGCTAAAGATCGTGTGAAGGAAAGGGCTTCACTAAAACTAACATAACTTGGGCTATGGGGTTCCGTTTCAAGTCCATGACCAGGCAAATTGAAGCTTACAACCAGGAAAACGTCGTGGTAAACGCCTGCGGTGATATATTGGACTTATCAGCCACACAAAACGCTATCATTTTGAGTTATTTAAGTTTTCATATTTTTTTCCATTTTATTGGACTTTGTTTTTGGGCTAGGGTACGGCCTGTTTGTCTTTTAGGCCCGTTCCGAGTTTCTTGGCCTATTTAATAATCCTATTTTGGTGCTAGAATAATATCCTGATTATTATTCGTTGAATCAACCACGGTTAGAAGAATTGTTCTTGATATTCATATGAATCATCAAGTTCAATTTGTGTGTGTTTCATATTTAGTTTTCATCATTTTTAGTTACTTGAAAAGGCGCATAACTTTATTGCCCCGTATTACTTCTTTTATGCTTTTACAAGATATGTCCTACGAGAATGCACTTGCTTGTCCTTAACAGGTTCATCAAATTTTCTTTTATGGTTTTGCTTAGAATTTAACTTGTTTGGTTTATGTAAATTTGAAATCGAGAATGTAATTGTTATATGCAGATAAAGAATCGTTGTTCTCAGACAATTTCATGTTTACACCTACCGAGAGCCCGACCATGGCTACATAGCATGTATACATGGAGTAGTTAAAAGTATTTTTGACTGCTGATCTTGTAGTGTAGTTTTGTTTCTGAGCAGATGGTTTATTTGTGTTTGAATGTTATTGGTAATTTTTGCATTATTTTGCAAAAAGTAAATCGTAAACCCTTGCTAATCTATATGACAACTGTGTATGGCAATGTGCTTTTGGGGTATTGTCTGCACCACCTTTGCTTATGTTTTATGAGATCATTAACATCTTTAATTTCTTCAACTGCTTTAAAAAAGTTTGATTGATTATCTTCATTTTGACATGGCTCTTAAACTTACTTAGAGTAATAATATTGTAATGTCAACATAATGACACCATAAAATAAAACGTCACAAAACAGATCAAACCAATTTATTAAATTATGAAGCACGGGTGCAAGTCAATGCAGTGATTTTGGTTCTGTCAATTTTATGACGAGGTTAGCCAAAAAAAAAGCATTGGCCATAGTTTATCTTGGCAAAACTATTTATTTACAATTTTAATTTCATTCAATAAGATCCCATTCTCCATACATCGCCGACCGGCTAACAGACCGGAGATTCCCTCTGACTGCTCAGCCAATGGCGATTTAGGAGCCGGACCTAAACATTGTCCCGTTGTTTTGGAACCAAGGAAAGATCAAGACGATAATCTAGAGAATCTGTAATCTCTTGATTTTCGTTTTGATCTTAGAAACATGGATTTCATTGGATATACCATGTTCTTGTGCCTTGTTTCCATAGCTTTATGTTATGATATAGACATAGACATCGACCTCGACCCTGACCTCCTTCCAAGACCTTTGATCGTTGAATTCCCGGATACACGTCTCAAAAACATAACTGAAGAGCTAAATATGCAATGCACGAGTTGGAGGGTTGCGGTTGAAGCCAACAATTTGGGTCCATGGAAAACAATTCCAAGAGAATGTGCCGAATACATGAAAGAATATATGTTGGGTCGGTCTTATAAAATTGATCTTGAAACAGTTTCTAAAGAGGCTGAAGCTTATGCCAATAGCCTGGAATTGGAGGAAGATGGAATGGATGCTTGGGTTTTCGACATTGATGAAACCTTGCTCTCAAATCTTCCGTATTACGCTGATCATGGATTCGGGTACTAATTCATCATATCTTGATTTGCCAATAAAGGATTATGTTTCAAGAAATCTGATTTGCCACCATCCAGTATATATTTTGTGCAGAACCATCAATTAAGATTTTAGTTCTATAATAATATTTTAAAAAACAGGAAATCTAAATTTACATTCATTTGGATTTGAAACAGGATGGATAAATTCTAATATGTTTTTGAGGTTGTATACGTAGGTTGGATTTTTTCGACAGTGCCCAATTCGACAGATGGATCCTTGAGGGAGTAGCACCCGTAATAAAACCAAGTTTAAAGCTATACGAGAATGTTTTGAGGCTCGGTTTCAAGATCATTTTGCTGACAGGGCGTGGCGAAAACCGTAGAAATATTACCATTACAAATCTAACGAATGCTGGATATGTTATGTGGGACAAACTCATTTTAAGGCAAGTATTCAAACTCTTGAGATATTTGTGATTAAGAATGATCATTATGACTAATTTGACCACAACAACTATTGAAATTTGGAATATCATCATGTTTCATGAATCGTTAAATGTTAAAATAATATTTCGAGATTTCGCAGAGGTGAAAACGACCATGAAAAATCGGCCATTGCATTCAAATCAGAAAAAAGGGAAGAGGTGATCGACGAAGGATTCAGAATCCTTGGGAACTTGGGTGATCAATGGAGCGATTTAGCGGGTACTTCAATAGCTAGCAGATCGTTCAAGCTTTCGAACCCTATGTATTATATACCTTAATTGATTTGTTTTACATAGTTCATTACCACACCAACGCAGGGAACCTTCTGTATATTTGTAATTGTGTCTTTTTACAAGCAATTAACTTTATATAGAAATGTGTTTATTTCAGCACAAGAGTTTGTTTGTACGAGTAACTTTTTTCATTGTAACAAACTTTCGGATATTAATTTCAAGAGTAACTATAGTTAGCTAATACTACTTGTTACGGTTAAGTTCATTTATTAACAGCGTATTTTCTCGGATTTTCACATTTAAGTAATTTAGTTTATAAAGGAGTATCATTTACCACCATGTAGTAAAAAAGGAGAAAGGGACGGGCCCACTAACAGATTTTATTGTTGGCCCATTTCTATGGATATTTAATCATCGATATACCAGAAATAAGAAAAAACTGAATTTTCTATTAATCATTCATTATTGTCATCATACATCATCGTTTACAAATCTTTCTGTTCTATTTATATGAAATGAAAGGGTACAATCTAAAAGTTGTGTCGGCTAGTGAACCGATGTGTCCCTTGAGAATAACTGTCAAAAATGACAGTTATTTAACTGGCCATGTAACGTCGGGGTTTGGCCTCGCGGGTTTGTCTGCGGGTGTGGGTTTGTACTAGCGTGTTGTGATATAACGATGGATTGGGTTCCTGGTCCATATTCTCCCACACGTAATCACAAACGCTGTGTTATTAAATCGTCTTCATTTTCGTTTGATCCTTTGATCCTGTTTCTTTGATCCTTGATTGCTTTGATGTCTACAGTCTTTAATGCTTGATGTTTTTTTTTTGTCTCTTATCTATTTCAGGGTCCGTCCAGTCACTTGATCCTTTTGATCGCCATAGTGACTTCGAGGCAGGTTTTTTCTTAGCCCTCATCTACAATCTTGCAGAAATCTTTGAACAAAAACCTTGAAGGCATGTTAATTCTTTGCCTTGACCCAAAAAATATTTGTGGTCTTCTCTAAAATCAGTCTCTTGTTCAATTTGTGGCACCCTTGTTTGTTCTTTTCGACATCTCTTTCTTTCTTCTCCAATTTGACATCTTTATGCTCCTTTGGTTAATCAGCCTGGTTTGGTGTTAGATAAACCGTTTCTAATGCTCAATTGGTTGCGTTTTAAGGAAAAACGCAGGTTTGATTCTTAAAAAATCTTTGAAAACTTTGTTAAAATGTTACAATTCTTTAAAAACTTAATAATGTAAATCTTAAAATCTTTTAAACCTTTAAAAAACTTTATAAAACCTTAAATCTTAGAAACTTTAATCTTTTTGAAAAAACTCTTAAACTTTATATATTACTTATCATAAACCAAATAAGTAAAATCTTAAAAAAACTTTCTTATCGTAAGCCAAATAAGAAGTCTTGAAATTTTCTTATCATAATCCAAATAAGATGTCTTAAAATTTTCTTATCATAATCCAAATAAGAAGTTTTGAAAACCTTAAAATTCTTAAAGCTTTATATATTACTTATCATAATCCAAATAAGTAAAAAATCATAAAAAAATTTCTTATCATAAACCAAATAAGAAGTTTTGAAAATTTTAAAAATCGAATAACCTAAGGTTAATTACTCCTTAAAAATTATTCTTCCAATATAGTAGGCCGTGTAATTTCTAGACTACTATATTTCTATCTTCGGGTTTTAGGCAAAGTTACAAACCTAATATCTAAGGGGTAACTTATGTCAATAGCCTAAACCTATATATATCTAAATTGATATATAAAATAAATGAAAGTGGGGGGGTTGGTTCTGAAAACTCTTTGGGTTTATATTAACCATCGTGTCCATTATCACCTTTTTTAGTCCGACATTTTTGGTTTTTGTGGAGTTGTCTCTGTGAGTTCGTCTCTTAGCGTTTGGGGTTTTCGTATCCTTCTTTTATTTTTGCCCTTATGTCTTCGATGGTGATTTGTTCACCGATGAGGATGGCCCTTATCCTTTCTTCTAACTACGATTGTGTTCATAGTTGATGATTCCCTCGATTTGCTTTGTGCAAAAATTAGGGTTTCGCAATCAATTGGGGATCTTAATACCGCCGTAGAATTGGGGGTTTTCGTATATCTTGATTCTGTGATGATTCAATTTGAGATATGAATCTTCAAAAGGTGTGTATGTTCCCTTTTGATGTGTTTTTTTTCTTTGTTTCAAATCTGGAAAAAAAAAACGGTGCCTAATCCTGTTTTTTTTGGGGTTATGGTTTTCCGATTGTCGTTTGATATGTTTGCAGGGTTGAAGCCCTTCGTTGCCAGTGATTCTTCACTTGGCGGCGATTTGTCGGATTCGCCTTATACTAAAACGTTTTGACAAACACAGAGATTGTGTTTGTATGATTTGCAAAAACGTTTTCTAGAAAAAAATACCTTGGTGCCATTTTGATTCGAAAAAGAACACAATGATTTCTTAAAAACGGTATATGATGATCTTGGTATATGATGAATCCTGCTCTGATACCAATTGTTGGCCCATTTCTATGGATCTTTAATCATCAATATACCAGAAAGAAACAAGAAAAAATGATTTTCTAATTTTTTAATCATTTTTATTGTCATCATACATCAACGTTACAATTCTTTCGTTCTATTTATATGAAATGAAAGGGTTACAATCTAAATGTTGTTGTCGGTTGGCTGAACCGTTGTTGTCCCTTGAGAATAACTGTAATGACAATTATTTAACTGCCATGTAACCGCCGGGTTTGTCTAGCGGGTTGTGATTACTCGGATTGGGTTCCGGCCCAATATTTATCATGAACATATTAAATATTCAAATCCTAGTCTGATTTAAGTTGCCATTACTGTAAAGTAACTTGTTTACCAATATCAGGTTTTACCTATGCTTTGGATTTGTGAATTTCAGGAAGTTCAGTGGGGAAAAGTTAACATGATTGAAGTTGAGCGACGATTGCTAGCAAACGTCCTTCTTGATTACTCTAACCAACGATTTATTCTCCTTTCTGAGGCTTGCATTCCCCTATTTAATTTCTCGACAATTTACTCTTGCCTAATCAACTCTAGCCAAAAGTTTATGGAGTCAAAAATTTCCAGGTGTAGCAACCCATATTTGGTAGGGAAATTAGGTAAGGAAGGGGTGTGTTGGAACGCTTGATTTAGTAGAAAAGGAAACATCTTTATTTTAGTCTTTTAATAATTGCTAAATGTGTGTTTTATTGAAAAAGATAAAAAAACGTTTTTGATGACGTGGAAAATAAAGCGGTCAAATTTCTTATATTTTTCGGTTTCTAACAAGTTTATATGGTGGTAACACTATTTTTCAAAGTAAGTAATCTAAATGTGAAAATTTGAGAAAGTATTGTTAATAAATGAATTTGTGAACATATGTTATTTCTCCTCTAGAGGTGAGATCCATGAAAAACACATACCAATCAAAGAACAAAAAAGAAGATCTTGGCCATTGATCTCATTTCAATCCAATGGCTAATATCAATTCTTAACATGATATATAATTCCTAAAATATACAAACCTACCCCTCATTTAATTTTTAACTTTCTCTCTCCTCAAATAATACACACACCGGATAATCAAAAACCACCACCTGATTCACGTCGGAAACCTAACAACCTCGCCGGAAACCACCACTGCTTCTTCTCCTTAACAAAAATCAAACCGGAAACCACCAATTCTTCATCTCCCTAACAAATAACCACCACTGCTTCATCTCATATATCCAAACCTCGCCGAAAAACATTTACAACCAACACCGATCATCTCCTTCATCTAAATCGCCGGAATCTAAAACATGATCTGAACAAACAGATATGTACATGAATGAAAATCAGTCTTATGTTAAATAATTTTATGGAAAGCTGTTTGAAAACATTTTTTGGATCTGAAACAAACAGGTTTTTGAAAAGGATAATGAACTCGAATCAGATAAGAACCATTGTTTTACATGAATTTGCAAATCCAAATGCTGTTATAGAAGAAGTTACAGGTAAAATAACATGTAATTTTGCGTTAAAATTGTTTTGTTATGAATCTCATGTGATTATGTTTCAGTATTGTTCTGTGTTAAAAATAACACATAGTACAAACAGTTAAAAATGACTTGTGGATTTTGTGTGTGAATCACATGAATTTGATTTGTATTGTTCTAAAACTGTGTTGAATTGTTTTGTTATGAATAATGAATTACATGAGATTTGTATTGTTCTAAAAACATGAATTTGATTTGTATTGTTCTAAAACTGTGTTGAATTGTTTTGTTATTAATAATGAATCACATGAGATTTGTATTGTTCTAAAAATGTGTTGAATTTGTTTGATACTAGTGAATCACCTGAGATTCAAGTGGAATCACATGATTTTGATTTGTATTGTTCTAAAACTGTGTTGTATTTCTCTGATACTAGTAAATCACATGAGATTTTTGTGGAATCTCATGAGATTCAGAGTTAATCACATGAGATCATGTCTGATCTCATGTGATTCAAACATTAATCTCTCAAAAATCTAGTGTGATTCAGTGGTTATATTATCATAAATCTAATGTGATTCTGTTTTTTGATACACAGAATGCATGAGAACACCAAGAGCAACTTTATACGAGCACAATGAGACACCCGGTGGATCGATATATTGGGAGCCTCATGTAGAAGGAATTCCTATACCAGTTGAAGGGACCTACTATGATACAATAGATGAAGCTTTAGATATGTATACGAAATACGCTGAAATGGCTGGTTTTGAAATTAAAAAAGGAGGGCAAAGGTTGACAAAATCAGGAGCGGTACAACATAAGTACATCTATTGTAACAAAGAAGGTGTTCCAAAAGGTATTAATGTTGACACTCTTGATCCCGAATATAATGACAAACAAAAAAGGAATACAACAACTCATGTAACAGGTTGCAAAGCTCGTATAAGATTAGTTAGGAATACTGTTAATGGAAGATATAAGTTAGAGAAATTTCAACCCAAACAAAATCACATGCTTATCTCAAAAGAGTACAAACACTTTACAAAGAAACAAAGAAAGATGAATCAATCAGAAAAATGTTTGTTGTCAAAGCTGCAACAAATAAAATTGGTGCGACACGTGCACACAACTTGTTATGTAGCATGAAAGGCGGGTATGAATATGTTCATGGGACAACCGATGATTTTAAGAATCATCAAAGGGATGTTAATGTCTTTATAGGTGAAAGTGACGCACAAATGCTTATAAACAAAATGGAAAACAGAAAAATGTATGTGCCGAACTTTACATTTCAGTATAGGGTAGAAAACAGTGAGTTGGTTGCCATGTTTTGGGATGATGAAGTTGCCAAATGTAACTACAAAGAGTTTAGAGACATAGTATCTTTTGATGCAACCTTCAACAGCAACAAGTAAGTGAATCATTGTGTTTGGATTTATAACTAGGCTTAGTTTATGAATCTCATGAGATTCCACTTGAATCTCTTGAGATTCCACTTTAATCTCATGAGATTCTACTTGAATCTCATGTGATTCTTCTGGAATCTCATGTGATTCTTCTGTTATCACAAGTACTAACAAAATGATTTTTATATAGGTACAACATGAAGTTTGTACCATTCATAGGCATTGATAATCACGGGAAGTGTGTCACACTGGGTTCGGGAATGCTTTTACATAAAGATACAAAATCTTACACGTGGCTGCTAAATGCATTCATGACCGCTTTCTCTCATGAACCAACAATGATTGTGACCGATCAAGATGGAGCCATGAAAAGAGCTATCGAAGCCGTTTTTAAGAAAGTCAAACACAGACTTTGCGGCATATCATGCAAAAAATTCTATCAAAGGTATTTTTTTTCACATAACTGTTAAACCTGAATCTTATGTGATCGAGTTTTGAATCACTAGATCTCATGTGATTCACTATGGATCTCATTTGATTAATGTTTGAATCACTATGGATCAGACAGGATCTCATGAGATTAATGTTTGAATCTCATGAGATTCAAAGTGAATCACATGAGATCAGACTGGATCTCATGTGATTAACTCTGAATCTTATGTGATTCATCTTTGTATCTCCTTTGATTCAACTAATTACAATCTTTTATTCGAAAACAGAAATTTAAAGAAATATATGATGAAACAAATTTCAAAGAACGTTTTGATAAGATCGTTTAGAATATGTTCATTGAACCATTGAAGTTTGAAGAGAAATGGTCTAAATTGATTGAAGATTTTGGTTTGCAAAGTCATAAATGGTTAACAAAAATGTTTAATCTTCGAGATATTTGGATTCCAGCTTATTTTATTGACTCTCCATTATATGGATTGATGAGGACCACTTCAAGGTCTGAAAGTGAAAACCCGTTCTTTAAAAGTTTCACAAGCCCTGGGGCAACACTTGTTAGTTTCATGATGTCATATGAATCAGCAATGGAAAGGAAAAGGTATAGACAAGAGGCATTAGACTTCAAAACAATTGAAGCAGCTCTAAAGTGTGAGACAAAGTTGGCAATTGAACTTCATGCAGCAAAAGTATATACTAGGACGATATTTTTGCTCATTCAAACGGAAATAAACAAATGTTGTTGGAATTGTACGATACAAGATTTAAAAATAGATGAAGGTTGTAAAACTGTCATTATTAGAGACAAGAAGCCGAATGATAATAGATCACTTTTTCACAAAAAAGGGAAAAGAACAAGAGAAGAAAACTGAAACAGTGGGAGAAACAGCGAGAGACTATAAGGTAAGTCTTTATTTGTTTTTAATAAAACTTTAAATGAATCTTATGAAATTTCTATGAGATTGCAATTAAATCTCATGAGATTTCCATGAGATTGGTATTGAATCACATGAGATTCCCATGGAATCTCATGTGATTTTGTTGAATCTCATGAGATTGGTATTGAATAACATGAGATTTCCATGGAATCTCATGTGATTCTGTGGAATCTCATGTGATTTTGGTTGAATCTCATGAGATTTACATTGAATCACAGAAATCCCAAGTGATTTCTGTGGAATCTCATGTGATTCATATTGAAAAATCACATGCCTATTTTCCAATATGATCTTCAATTCTAATAACATTCTTATTACTTGTGTTTTTGTGAGAAATGTATTACGAATTATAGAAGATGGTTCGATGGTATGTTCTTGTAGAAATTTTCTCTGATACGGGTTTCTATGTCGACACATATTCTGTGTGTTCAAGAATCGTAATATTAATGTTATTCCAAAGCAATACATTTTGAGGCGATGGACAAGGGACATAATACCCCCCGACCTGAGAAGACAAAGAAACAGATATGGGGAAAAAATTTAACAATTGAAAGACTTACAAATGAGGCAAATTTTTTGGTAGACAATAGTTTATTCTTGTTGAGCAAAGATGAAGGAAAGATGGGCGCTTATGTAGAAAAATTGAAAATACTCTTGGATGAAGT
>BQNB010128291.1:0-19305 GCA_026074375.1 Tanacetum coccineum | reverse complement strand
CTAGGATAATAATTTAGGGTTAGTCAAAGTATGAGTGAAGACTCCAACCTTTTCTTTTGGAATCACTTCTGCGCTTCCATGCATAAAAAGCGATAATACTCCCAACTAAGAATGCTAAAACAGAACTAATAGCCATTACAATAGCCAATTTTTTCCCTGCAATGATCATAAACAGGAGAAATGATCAATCAACCAGAAGCTGCAAATTTATCATTCCATTCCTATCAGTAACTTTAGAATTGCATATGTATGTCTTAACTGTAAAAAATGAATATGTGTTTCCAAATCACCACCCTGTTTGAGAAAATAGCTCGTGTTTAATTATTGTCTCAGGAAGTCTTTACAGGTATTTGGTGTGTTCATAGAAGCATTTAATCCAATGTACTATTTTTCTTTTTTGGAAAAGTGGGAGTTAATGAAAAAGTAAAGTAGAGCATTTGAATTACCTTTAGAGGATCTCTTGCGTTCAGTATCACCTTTAGAGGATCTGTTAAGTTCAGTATCTGATAAATCGGAGACAGAATACCTCATGAAACAACCACTATACAAACAAGACCCTTGTGACGCAGGCAAGCAGTTTAACATTACTGCAGCTGCTTTTTGCAAACAATCCCCACAAGAATCAGTATCCAATGTATTCCAACAGTCAGCCACCGCATAGACTGAGTTATTTGTTTTTGAAGATATAAGAGCTTCAGTTCTGGCATTCTTGCTTTTAGGTGCAGTCTCTACTGCTTGAAGTACAGCCTTCCTAGTTGATTCTGCAAAGACATTAATGTCTCTCAGCATGTTATTGGAACATCGTGCCGTGCCGAAATTCCCTGCTTGCTGATGTGCAAAGAAGCTATAATTCTCAAATCGCATATAGCAACCGTTGAGATAAACCTGGCCACCATTTCCAGGTAAACAGCGAGTTAAAGTAGTACGTGCCACAGCATAGCATAAGAGGCATTCACTGGTAGAGAGATCACCGAAGCATTGAGCAAGTCCGTAGATGATATCAGGCTTTGTGGCTATAACGGTTGTTCCAAAAAAAGACGTTTGCATTTTGGTGGTGATATCTTCCATTGCATGGACAAAGTTGGGAATGAATTTGGTTAAATTCTTTACTTGCGGATTTGGACAAGCCAATTCGATGAGTTCGCTATTTTCACCCCCATCTGGATATACATCTACTGTGAGATACATAAAAAGCACGCTGTCTATGCAATAGATATCCAAATTGAAATCAACTGTAGACATATTTCCAAGTTTCCAACTTTCCAAAACAAAGTTTCTTTATCCTAATAACTTATACAAAGTTGATATAATTAAACATGGTAAATGAAAAAGTAAGTTGATATTTATGCACAAAAAAAACCCTCAAATCATCAATTTCCGAGTTCTTTAAAGCACCTAAATATACATAGATTTTATTATAAAGAAGTTACGTTTACCTCCACTAACACCCCCAGTAGACCGAGCATTGAGAAAATTGGTATCAGAATACCTCATAAAACATCCAGTCTCTAGTGAACGTCCCTCGGATGATGGCAAACATTTCAACATCGATTCAGACCCTCTCTCCAAACAAACTGTACATGAATTTTTGTTCAAAGTATGCCAACAATTCGCCAAAACATAAGCAGAGTCGTCATTCATTGTCCCTGACATTGCCACCTTTCTTGCAAAGTAATCGTTGTTTGTTGGTGCATCCCTCACAGCATCTGCGACCGCCTGCCTTACTGAATTCCAAAACACACCACTCCTTGTTTTATTCCCACAAACTAATGTGTCATCTTTTCCTGCATACTCGTCATAGAATCTGTAGTTTTCTATTCGCATGAAGCAACCATCAAGAAAAACTTGACCATTATACGGAAAGCAACCAAGAAGAACTGCATGTGCATCAGCATAGCATAAGATACAATCTTCTGTAGAAAGATCACCATAGCATTCAGCAAGTCCATGTTTACTGTCAGGTCCTGTGCCTGTAGAAGCTGTTCCCCTGTGTGATTTTCCCATTTGAGTGCCAATTTCCTCTATTAGTTGGACAACGTAGGAAAGTGATAGGTTTTCATCGCTTGGCCGCTGTTGATGGCAACTTAACTTAATGATTTGGGATCTGGGATCCCCATTTGTTCTATTTGCTACAAGTAAAATGATGATAATACTCATAATAAAAGCTTGTGTTGATCCCTTCATCTTTTATATTCAATCTGCTAAATGAGCAGTTTGAACATTAATATGAGCATGATACTGACTGCTTTTTAAAGATAGATTATAAATAAGACATAGCTAGATTACAATCACAAACATAGAGTCACCATCAATTTGACTAAAATTGTTTTAAAATATTTCTCCTTTGATATTTTACTTGTTTTTATGGTAATTCTTTTTGACCATCAACCTGCGATATTTTTTTTTCGGCCTGCACCATCAAACAATCATAACTTATGTACATCGTTTTCTAAAAGTCATCTACATTATAATTTAAATGTTTTTTTTAACCTGATATCACTTCGCGTTTCTATTTTTCTTTTAAACATTTATTTATTTGTTTTCTCATTGGAAATATGAAGCTTATTTAGTTAGAAATTCAACCATCAAAGGCTAGAAGGTGCTTCAAATACACTATCTGAAGCCTGCAAGTGTGAAAAAATGAATGCATACCTCAACATATTAATTTGTTTCATTAGGTTTTATTATTTTACAATTTGTGTTACTCGTATTATAGTGTGTAACAGATCTAAAACTATGATCACGAGTCCGCTTGATGTGAAGATTACATGCAGCACATCTCTGCAAAATTGGAATTATATCACTACTTAGGTTTAGTTTCTTAGCAAAAGTATACAACTTTTTTCTTACAAAGGCGGCAAATTAATAATTCAAGTATTTCATTATTACATCTCATTTACATTCAGAACAAGACCAACTATGATGACAAGACAAATCGTCCTAAATCCCTCGTACTTACGAACTCTAACGTTATTCGGCATTAAAATCCGATAACCCTTGACCCATGCTCAAATTTTCAAACCAATATCTACCTTGGACCAAAAGAACTGTCGGAGACAGTGGGAGCTGAAATAGTATTGCTCACGTTAACTTTTAATTTTGCAAGAAACTCGTTTAGTTGTATGTTGCTATGAGATGTAAATGGGGGATAAGTAGGCATAGGTAGGGGTTTAATATTCTTAGATAACATTTGTAAGGCCATAGACATTGTTGGTCTAAGTGACGGTACTTCTTGTGTACAAAGAAGTCCTATGTGTACCACACTTTGTATTTCCTCCTTAGCGTCGTTGTTATCAGTGTGATTCTGCAACATCAAGTTCGGATCAAAAAGCTCCTCCACCAACCCTTGGTTAAAATGCTCCCACACCTTTACATCACATACGGGAAAACAAATAAGCTTTAACATAAATTTTCAGCAATAATTTAATCATGCATATATAACATTGTTATATTGTAGAAATGGCACTTACAAGTGAAACCAAGTTGTGATTATACTCTGATGTGTGAATTGCTCGGTTTGGCTTTCCAGTAACCACCTCGAGAATTAGCACACCGAAGCTATATACATCCACTTTTTCGGTTAATTGACCGTGAGCTATATATTCTGGAGCCATATATCCGCTGCAATAATAAGTAAGTTCTTTAATATAACGGTAAGTAAATAAGGTAACGAAATAAATATAGTAAGAGCCGAAGGAATTGCATACAGTGTTCCTGCAATCCCGGTGCTGATGTGATTTTTATCTTCTTCATAAGATCTCGCTAACCCAAAATCAGCGATCTTAGCACAAAGCCTCGAATCTAACAAGATATTAGCAGCTTTGATATCCCTATGAATGATTCTAGTTTTACTGTTTTCATGAAGGTAGGCCAAACCTTCAGCTGTCCCGACAATTATATGGAATCTTTTTTCCCAGTTTAGTTTCTTTCCTTTAACTGCATCTGTTAAAGTTCATTAAAAATATCCCATTATTATCAACTGATTATTTCGTATCGACCCGTTCATAGATATATGGGTCGAAATCGTCACTTTTATTGTTTACTTGAGTTTAGGAGAGTTTGTAGAATTCACTCTGCTTAGTTGCTTACCAAAAATGAAATGATCAAGACTCTTGTTTGGTAAATATTCATAAAGGAGCACACTTTCAGGCCCCAAACAGCTGAATCCCACAAGTTTGACCAGATTTTTGTGGTCAACACTGCTAATGATGTTGACTTCATGGTAGAAGTCCCCCGCTCTATGTTGGTGGTTAACGAAAAGTCTCTTGGCAGCGATTTCTCTTCCGTTTGGAAGAACTCCCTGTGGCAAAGTATGCAAAACAACATTAATAAAGGTGGTGTTTATGAATGCCACATAGTTGATTATGCAAGACTACCTTGTATACGGTTCCAAATCCCCCTTGCCCAAGTTTGTTAGCCTCACCAAAAGAACTTGTGGCTTTCTCGATCGTGGAGTATTTGAAGTTCAAGCTACTACTAATAACGATGTCCAACAATTTAGTGTCGTCAGAAGCTTGTTTTCTTTTTGATTTAATTCTATGCTTCCATGCAAAAAGAGCAAGAATACTTGCAACTATGAATGCTACCACAGAACTAACAGATGTTACAATAGTCAATGTTTTCCCTGCAAATTTCCTGAGAACATATTAAGCGACTTAATTTACAGCATAGGCAGGTATGTTTTGATTATAATGCCATAATTCTTGTATAACTATATCAAATAAGATATATATGTAACATGGTCCAACATACCTTTAGAGCGTCGTTTCTGATCAGTTCCATCAGGATTTGATAAGATAGTGTCAGAGTACCTCATGTAGCAACCTGTATATAGTGCATACCCCCCCGACCCAGGCAAGCAGCCTAACATCGACGTAGAAGCTGTCTGCAAACACTGTCTACAAGCTTCTACATCTAACGAACTCCAGCAATCACCCGTTGCATAGGCTGACTCGTTTGATGACCCAGGCACAATAGCCTGTGTTCCAGCATGGTGGTCCTGACTGTTAGGTGCAGTTTCCACTGCCTGGAGCACAGCCTTCGATGCTGATTGTCCAAAAGCATCGCTTTTCTGTGTGTTATTTTCACAAATAGTTCTATCTTCTTCCCCTGTTAGCTCTCCAAAGAAGGTATAATTCCTGAAGCGCATAAAGCATCCTCTGAGATAAACACGACCACCAACGTTGGGTAAGCAACTAGGAAGAGTAGTACGTGCTTCAGCAATGCATAAGAGACATTCACTAGTGGAAAGATCCCCATAACATTGCGAAAGTACGTTGTTTGCATCAAGTCCTGTGCCTGTAACTACAGTTGCTGTATGTGAAGTTTGCATTTTCACATTAATATCTTCCATTCCTTGTAGAAAATTGGGAATGAATTCAGATCGATTGTTCTCTTGCTGATTTTCACAAATAAGTTGGATCACTTGGCTTGTCGCACTCCCACCTGATCCATACACACCATAATTAGTAAGAAAGGTGCTATCAGTTTTCATGAATGGTTATAACAAGAACAATTGCCGATAAATGTAACATAAAGTACGAAATCCGTCCATGTGTGTTAGCCACGACTTTATCACTCATCAAAAGGTATCATAATTTTTTGTTTTGACCAAAAAAGTGGTAGAAATGCTGGCAAATTTAACGACGCATTATGATAAATAACACAATTTACCTCCATTATTGTTCCGGGCTGATTCAGGATTGAGAAAATTGGTATTAGAATACCTCATAAAACATCCGGTGTAAAGCGCACGTCCCTCAGATGATGGCAAGCATTTCAACATCGATTCAGAAGCTCTTTGTAAACAATCCGCACAAGAGCTTACATTCAAAGTATTCCAACAGTCCGCAAGAACATACACAGACTCATTTTCTGTCCCAGACGCCTCTCGTGCAAAGTAATCACTGTTTTGTGGCGCATCCATCACAGCATTTGATACAGCACGTCTCACTGAATCCTGAAATCCACCACCAACACTCGTATTCCCACAATATGACCTATCATATGCTCCTAAACTTTCCTCATAAAAGCTATAATTCTGTATTCTCATGAAACAACCATCCAGAAATATCTGACCTCGTTCAGGAAAACACGTTGGAAGCACAGTACGCGCTTCTGCATAACATAACACGCAGTCATCAGCAGAAAGATCGCCATAGCATTCACCAAGTTCATACATACTGTCAGCCCCTACCCCGGTAGACGCTGTCCCACTGTGTGAAGATCTTAATAACGTCCCAACTTTCGTCATCGTTTGGAGGAAATTTGGAATAGCTATACTTTCATTAATAATCTGTTTCTCATAGCACGTTTTTTCAACAATCTGTGATCGAGGATCACCCGTGGACATATCTACTAGTAGTAGCAAAATGATTATGACATGAATAAAAGCATACGACATATGTACTGATTTCTTCATCGGTCACAAATGATCGAGTCAATAGTTTAATTTATGACAGATTGATAACTTAATATGTACATTTAAAATTTTAGCTCGTTATATGATACTAACTATAGTTGTCTTTTTTTGAAATTTGCATTAAACAAATGGATATTCAATGATTTGAATGCTACAGAATGTGAATTTGACTAATTCAGGTTATGAACTTATAATGTTTGAACATATGGTAGAGATAATGATAAACAAATAGAAGGAATAATGAGACTATTCTAAATGCTGTAAGCAATTTGACAAAGTGGAAGTCACTTTCTTTAGCTTAAACAAAACTTGAAGCTGATTGTGTGATCATTAACTTTTTACATTGTGTTTAATGTCAAAAGGTTGTTGTGTTTAAGTTGAAATATTTTGGGTTATGGCTTTTCATTTTGGATTTTTGGTTAACTTTAGAGTTAGCCAAAGTGCAGTAAGTTAGGGCCTAAGCCCAATACAAGATTGCATCAGTAATTAGTGGACTTGGATAATCTAGTTCTATGAAACTAGAAAATGTGAAAATGTTGTTCTAGTAAAAAGTTTCATATCTAAACCTATGGATTTTGAAATTATCAGTACATATACTTAAGTTTATTCTTGTAGTTAAGTCATATTTACATTAACCATGAATGGGCATAACTTTTTCCCATAATATACTTTATTTTGTTGACAATCTGAGGAAATATACTTTGCCATGTTAATGTTTTTAGAATGCATAACTTTTTCCTAACATAACTTTAAGAATGTCAAATGGGACTTACGAAATTTTAGCTACTACTCATATAGTTTGATTTCATCAAGTGTATATTATAAGAAGCTTTGAAAAATATTTGCTATTACTCATTAAAAACAAAATTATAAAAATGAGGTATGACTTCAAACCAAGAATCAAGGAAGGTGAAACAATTAGTTGTGCTAGTCGACCTGAAAAACATCATCATGTGCATCATCATGATGCAAAGCAAAGCAATGCAATGTTGAAGGCCCATTTTACATAATTTCTTAAGCATGCCATAGTGGAAAGGGGAACATTCCAACCCCAATCTAAATCATGGTTTATGAATAACATAAATTCCCACTTGGCTTGCTCTCATGCATATACTCATATAGTCATATAAATATGCATTGCAAACTATGTACATAATCATGTCCATCCATGTTATGTTTCTAGTTGACTATTTTTCTTTAAGGTAACTAAAAAGAATATATGGTTTGAAAAGTTGAATACGATAAATTTTCTATTTACATAATCACCCATACTATTTTCTCCTTAGAAAGCCTTGATCACTTTATTTATGAAGAAACACTACCAACTACTAATTTATTATTCTATGAAATTTAATTACTATTAAAATGTCAAATATTTGACGAGAATCAAATACATTCATACGTACATTTGGTTGTATATGTATTACTTTTAGTTAAATGTTGGGTTTTGACCGTACAATAGCAACGAATTGTTTCAAATGTATCAATTTGATAAGTGAACTATTTTTTATTCCACTTAATGTAACAACTTTTATGTTTTGTGCTAATTTGCACCAACTTTTACAAGCTACCAGTTAAATGTTAAAAAAAGGGGTAAAAAACCAATGTGGCATATTTAATGTTTGAGTTTTTAGCCGTACAATATCAACAAACTTATTCATATATACTTATTTGGTACGTGAACTATTTTTTGTCCCACTTAATGTAACAGATTGATCAGGTTAATTTGAAGATACTGCAGGCAGAGTGAGTGTATGATCTCAATTGTGCAGCTGAGCTCAAATATGGGAGTCTGAACTCTTTGCTACGTTAACTTGAAACTACTGGAAAAAAAATTTGGTCGAGTATATGAGCTCAGGGAATCATGCAGTGACGGCTGTGGTAGAGGCTATCCAACGATCCAGAGTTGGGCTATCGAATCCTTACCGTCCAATAGTTAGTTTCATCATGACCTCAAATGTAGATTCACACTACATACTTGACACTGAAGATTCCTCCGTGCCAAATGAACGAGCTTACGAGACCATCAAATGTTGGTTCACAGTACATACTTGACACGTCTAGTCCTTTATTCGGAGTAGTGTTTGTTTTGTTAAAACTTTACTAATGTAAATTGAAATATTGTTTTTTTTATCTTTAGTTGGAACGGGTACAAAAATCTCGGGTATGATCTCAACTACGGTGCTAGACCGCTGAAGAGGGTGATCCAACAACATGTGAAAAACGAGCTTTCAAAGTTTATCTTGAGAGGAGACTTCAAAGACGAAGATATCACATAAGTTGACAATGCTAAATTGCTTACATTAAATGAGAAAAAAATTTAGCACAAAACATAAAATTTTGTTACATTAAATGAATCTAGTTTAGGTTAAACAAGTTTAAGCATGCAAATTAGCACAAAACATGAAATTTTGTTACATTAAATGAGAAAAAAAAATCGTTCATATACTAAATTGATACATTTATAAAAAATTGTTGCTATTTTACGGCTGAAAAACCTAAATGTTGCAAACCTACTTACGTAAACAAATAGGTAATGGAAAGAAATATAGAGTGTAAACCATCCAAATTGCATATGAGCACTTTTGTATATATATTCATATCTTCATACATAGATCGGTATTTACTTTTTCTAAGGTTATTAGCAAACGAAAAGCTAGGGGAGCTATTTGGACATAATCATTGCTTTAACATTATACTTTCATGGTCACCAACTTTTGCCTCTATATCTTATAGTATTTTCATATCTTTATTGTAACATTTCCAATATACCCTTACATTACATATGATACATGCATGAAAGCACTATGTATTGCTACCTATAGATACAAAGAAAAGATATATGTGGCCCAAGGGCAATTGTGTCAAATGAGGTTGTGGCCAAACTCTCCAAAGATTTGGTGTCCATTTGGTTGTGAAAACAATCACTATGATATATTAACCATTCTTTCTCATGATTCTATTCTCTTCTTTTCATGTGCATGTGTTGGTGGGACTCATTCTCCTTTATAGACTATCACCACTCTCTATATGTTTATGTTTACAAAAAAAAGATGACATATATACTACTTGTATCATATGATTCATATCGTTTAAACGTTAAAACTATAAAATCATATGTATAGTTTGAAAGCTACAAGTCTTTGAAGAAAGAGTTAATGTTTTACATAAATATCAAATCATAATAAAGTAAAATACAAGATATGGATTGGATAAATTAAATGATAAGGGAGTGTCAATTACTTGATTTTGTGTTGAATGTACATGTCTCCTTCTAAAGGATTAACACAAGCTTTTTCTTTTTATCAAACATAATCAAAGGGAAAGAAAAACAAAATTAGGGTTTTGTAACCAAGTGACCCAATTAACATTACACTTAGATCGACTATAGTACCACGTATAAGAAAATTGAACTACATCATCGAATAAGAAAGCACGCCTTGGTTGAGAATTCCCAAAGAGCAATTGATTTCTGAAGCGCCAAATTAACCACCACATCACGTAACAAATACCTTCAAAGAACACCTTCAATTGCTTATGTAAACGAATATTGACAATCCAGTTGAGCCACTCGTTATAGGAGTTAAAGCCACATCTTCAAGTCCCACTAAATCAAAAAATTTCTCGCAAAACTTGGCGAGCAAGGTTTCTCCAAACTTGGCGAGCCAAGGGACAAGCGAAAAAAATATGGGAAGTGGATTCCACAGCCGAATTACAAAGGGGACAAGCAATTGATGGAATATCCATTCCTCTAAGCGAAAGATTAGCTCTAGTAGGTAATTTATCCAAGCAAACCCTCCAAGCATGAACATTTACCTTGATGGGAACGACTCTAAGCCATCTAGTTGGAACTTCAGCTTTCGGCAAGATTGTATTATCAATTAAGATGCGAGAGGATTTAACCGAAAACTCTTGTGAGCCTTCTAAAGACCAACACCATCTATCTGATATATTTGGGAGCACAAGATCAGCAACTTTCGAGCAAAGTAAACCATAATTTTCCTGCTCCACACCACCTCTTGGCATCCTACGAAAAGAATGAGACAAAGAGGGATGACCCATTTTCTCGGCCACACTAATAGATTTACACATCTCTAAAGCATATAACCTTTTATAAAGAACCTTCAACGCAACCTCTCCTAACCAAGAATCATCCCAAAAAGAAGTATTCTCACCGTTGCCAACTTTTTTTTGAATGAAATCCATAAGATTTATACCTTTACTTTGAAGCGAATGAATAGCAAGAATTACGTCTTGCCATGGAGATCTTCTAGGAATCAACTTATGAGTATCTAAAGCTCCTTTGTTACCAAAGATGGCTTTAATAAAACGAGTCCACAAAGACGAACCATCAGTTAGAAATCTCCAAACCCACTTGAAAAGGAGAGCGCGATTATGTGCAAAAAAACTAGAGACACCAAGACCACCATTCTTTTTTGAGGTTAGAACCATATTCCAGCCAATCCAAGCAAGCTTCCTATCAGAACCATCAACTCCATAAAAGAAATTCCGACGAATAGATTCCAAATGATTTAACATGCCAATTGGAACCTTGAATATAGACATATGATAAAGCGGAATCGAGGTAAGAACCGACTTTAAAAAGGTAAGGCGGCCGCTTATAGAAAGGAGTTTAAGCTTCCATTTGGACAATCTTGAAGAAACCTTAGAGATAACATCGTCCCATGAGTTAATTCTTGACATGTTGTTACCAACCTTCACACCAAGATAATTGAAGGGAGCAGTTAAAATAGAGCAGCCAATCAAAGAAGCTGCAGCTGCAACAACATTTGAGCTAACAATAATCCCCATCAATTTGCTTTTGTGAAGATTAATTTTAAGGCCTGAAGCTAAGTAGAAACACCTCAAAACACTCAATAAAGTTTGAATGTTATTGTTGTTTCACTCACCAATAAAGATTACGTCATCCACATAAAACAAATGAGAGATCGTGAAAGAGTCGTTTAGAGAGATACCTTTATATAAACCGGCGTTTAAGACTCTCTTGAACGTGAGGTGAAGAGTTTCCATAATCAAAATAAATAAAAAAGGAGAGATGGGATCACCTTGCTTTAAGCCTTTATGGAACTGGAACTCCAAAGTAGGGCCACCGTTAACGAGCACCGATCTCATGGCGTTATTAAGACAACTACTGATCCAATTACGCCATTTTAAGCCAAAACCAAAAGCCTTTAGGGTCTCATCTAAGTGGTCCCATTTCACATAATCAAAAGCCTTTTCAAGGTCCACCTTAAAAATCATCCCATTTAGCTTTTTAAACTTACACCAAGATAGAAGCTCATTATGAATGAAAGGCCCATCAAGAATTTGACGATTAGCAACAAAAGCCAATTAAACATCACTTATGAGATAAGGCAGAACTAGACATAATCTGTTGGCCAAAATTTTTGCTATTATTTTGTAAACGCCTTTTATTTTTCCCAATAAGACTTATAGGACGAAAGTCTTTCACAAATTTGGCATCTTGGATCTTGGGAATAAGGGCTATAAAAGAAGAGTTGCATCCTCTAGGGAAGTGCCCATTCACAAAAA
Organism: Tanacetum coccineum; assembly: GCA_026074375.1. Lineage (NCBI taxonomy): Eukaryota > Viridiplantae > Streptophyta > Magnoliopsida > Asterales > Asteraceae > Tanacetum > Tanacetum coccineum. The sequence goes on along the minus strand of BQNB010128291.1, from coordinate 7,331 downwards.
AATCTCTGACAGCTTGAAACACATCATCATCAATTGTTGTCCAATACTTACGGTAAAATTCAAAGGAAAATCCATCTGGCCCAGGTGATTTGTTGGTGCCACAATCCCAAATAGCCCTTTTGACCTCTTCATAAGTAACAGGACGCTCCAAATCTTGAACTTGATCTGAAGATAGGCGAGTTGGAAAAGTGAAGTCAAAGCAGATACTAGGAGCTTGGATAGGCAAAAATTACTTCTTGAAATGAGTAAAAAATTCATTTTTGACTCTGTGAGGTTCCGAAATCCATTCCCCATTAGCAAGAGTCCCACGAATGGCGAGTTGGGATCTCTTTTTATTCATAATACCATGGAAATATTTGGAGTTTTCATCACCTTCAATGGACCATCGGATTTTGGCTTTTTGAGAAATCTCCATGGCGTTCCTATTATTAAGCTCCTGAAGATCATTAAGAAGCGTGATTCTTTTGATAAGAATCTCATCATTACTCTTTCCTTGATCAATAAGCTTATCAACTTCTGAGAGATTTTGTTGAATGTTGATCTTCCTGTCATTTGACCTTTTGTTAGCTTCTTTCGACCAGGCCTTGATAGCAATCTTGAGAGCTTGCAACTTTTTCTTCAACCGAATTAAACCGTTTGGCTCAACAATATTTAATGACTTCCAGGTAGTTTCCACAAAAGAATTGAAACCCTCCATGGCAAACCAAGAATGGAAAAACCGAAATGGAGAAGGACCATAATCATAATTTGTTTCCCGCATAAGGATAGGACGGTGATCAGAAAGGTGTCGATCCAAACATAGAGCTGAAAGATGTGGAAATAAATCCAAAACACCTTCTGAAATAAGATAACGGTCTAATTTACTCATCTTTGAAGCCGACTTGTGAGCCCATGTAAAAGCATAACCTTCTAGGGGAAGATCAATTAAACATGCCGAAGAAATAAAATTGTTAAAAGCAATAGCCCCTTGCCTATTAAACGTAGAACCAAACCTTTCATGTTCCGAACGAACTTCGTTAAAGTCACCCATAATCACGGTATCACCTTCCCATCTATCAATAATCGTACGAAGATAATCCCATAAATCACGCCTTTCATTCAACTCTTGAGGAGCATAAACGGATATAATAAGAAGCTTAGAAGAGGTTGGAGCCCAAGTGCCCATCAAAGCAACAAAATAATCACAAGTAGAAACTTGCTCTTTAACGAACATGTTAGGATTCCACATACATAAGATACCTCCTGAACAACCGACTGAAGATCCTACAACATGGTCAAACATCTGATTTCCCCACAAATCCTTAATGGTGAGTAAACTAATACTCTCCGCTTTAGTTTCTTGAATAGAGGCAAAATTAATTCTATGCTTCTGACATAACTCCTTAATCCATCTCCGTTTAGCCTTGTTTCCAAGGCCTTGAATATTGAGAGACAGAAAATTCATTTAACAACATCAAAATCTCCTTGTGAATTAATTATTTCCTGAATGTTTTTTTCACAACCTGCCATATTGTAACCCATGGTTTGGCCAACAGTAACCAATTCATCCATTAGATCTAAAATAGATCCACCTACCTTACTTTTCTGAGAGTGAGAGTTCATACTTCGTTGTGATGAAAATCCACGGTTCGAACAACGGTCATTGAGTTTATTTGAGAGAGATTGAACACGTTCAGTAGTATCTTTGATATTTTCTACCACGTTTTTTTCATGATCATTGTTATCTGGAGTAAAACCAGGTGGGAATTTCGGTTCATCGCTGCAAGAGTTACAAACGTTGTTCTTTTGTCCGTCCAATATGCCATAAATGTTGAAAGGGTCTTCTGAGTGTGATCCAACCTCTCCTTTTTTGCAACTGTTGGCGTCTTTGTGAGCAGTGTCGTTTTCATGCATGAAGCTCGATTCCGATACTCTATCAACATCACTCTCATTATTATCAGCTTTGTTTGCGACATCACCTTCTTGTGATTCCCCATCAGAAGAGAGATCATCTTGGTCATCTTCTTGGAAATTTGGAAACCAAGCATCCAATTCTTTAACGCGAATCCAATAAACTTTGCCTTGAATTATTACTTTCTGCCTTTCATTGATGATCACTTTCATATTAGTTTTTAAACACAAGTGTTTACATGACAAAGATTTTAGATCATCATCTTCCCACTCCACATACTCACCCCATAAAGATGCAATCTTACGAAAAGTGTTAGGAGTCCAAGCTTTGATAGGAAGACCCTCAATGGAAATCCAAACGATCCTTTCATCATTTTCAAATGAGCTGGTCGCTTGAATAAGCTCAGTGAACCAAGAACCAATACCAGAATGATTGAGAAATTTCTCTTTTGCAGTGAGAGAATCAAACTCAAAGAGAACCCACATCCCTCCAAGATATGAAAGCTTCACATTTTGAAAACCTTCTTTAGAAATAATACAAGGTAGGTTAGGAATAGCAGAAACGTCTTTTGCCCTTCCCATTAGAGACATGCCAAAATCGAACTCCTTAATACAAGTATCATCAAGAACCAAAGCAGGTTTAGTAATTTCAGGAGTTACATGTGATTGACTTCCACGCTTAAGAACAGAAACAAAGGAGTTGTTTGAATTCTCCATATTCGTCTCTTTAGGAGTGGAATGATTAGGACCACGAGGAATGGAAGAGTTGGGTTTTTGTGGCCTTTCAAATCTCACATAGTTTGCGTGTAAATGGTATCTTCCAATCCAAATCGTACAAAGGTTCGACACCAAACGCTCTAAATTAATTACCTTTATGAAACGAACAAAGGCAAAGCGTTTACCTGATTTAGATCTCTTAAATGGAATGAAGACATCTACAACCGTACCATAATCGCTACACACTTTCCAAAGGTCGCGCGCGGTGGAATCTTCAGGAAAATTTGTCACAAAAACTGATTTCGAAATCTTCTGCGTTTGATTTTCATTTGAGTTATGGAAATTACGATCGCTCATGATTAAAGAAAGAAACGAAAACCCTAATCCTAATGAAACACGTCGAACCAAATAAAAGGAGATTAGAGATCAATAATCAGATGTAAATCACCCTAATCAAATGATATTGAGTGAATGGTGATCAAACAGGAAAAGGATTATCGATCGAAATCAAAACCCTAACCTAATGACACGTCGAACCCAATACCACAAGATTAAAGGACTCGAATCAGAAAATAATCTCAATAATCAAATGTTATTCAGTGATTGGTGATCAAACAGGAATAGGATCAACGATTGAATAAGCAAGGATTTGAAAAATCGTCATGGGGGCTTTTATTTTTATGCTATTACGAACCTTTGCTTAGTAGATTTGATAAACAGATAATAATAGTAGGGTTTTTTTTAAGCTCCCGATCAAACTTATAGGACGAAAATCCTTAACCATGTTGGCATCAAGGATTTTAACCATGTAGGGTTTTATTGTTATGTGTATATTTAGTTGGTGTCTTAAACTCTTAATAACCTTATACACTTATAAGATTTCCTTTTGTCACTTAACACTTATAAGCTTTAGTTCATCTATTTTGCTAAAACATTATTAAAAATAAAAGTATCAATTTCAATTATCTTTAGTTTATACTTATATAGATTCAAGCTACAGTTTTAGCTTTTGTTTAGCCAAACAATCAAACATATACGGATTATCTTTTTTATTTGGTGGTGTGGGAATTTAATTAAATGATTTTTCGGCTTATAGGCTTATTTGAATTAAAGATAACTTATAAGTTTATTTTCTTTTAACTCGTCAACTTATCATGTCTAGCTTATTTTTGTTTAAATCAATAAAATTAACTCAATATGCTCAAAAGCAATAAAATATCTATGAATGTCTTTCTAATTTCAATAAACTCGTAATAGCATCCACTGCTTTTAGTCATTCAAATGAATTTTTGTAAGGCTGCCCGTATCAAGGGCTTGATCCCTTACCGGTGACCCCTTGGTCAGGCGCCACCCCTTACACCCATATCCCGTCACGCGCCAGTCAACCTAAAACCTCTCACAATGGTGACCATGACACTTTTCGGGCAATGTGAAAAAAGTGGGGCCCTTATTTGCAACGAATACTTGTTATATGAAAAAAATTCCCCGTTACCATTTTATTTACCTATAAATACCCTTAAACTTCAATATTTTTTAACACAACTTCAAATTATGTACTCTCTACTCTTATTATCATTTTTACTAACAAAATGTCTCAACAAAATACTTCTCGTAACACAAACCATCAACAATAAAGGACTACCCGAGACACTCCCCCAACATCGGAAGAAACATTCAATCTTTGAAATACTCGACTGGCAACCAAACAACCACAACAAATCAACTTCTGAGCACCATAATTATTTACCCAAACCAACCATACTACCCACATAACCAACTATTCGTAGCTCTACAACAACAAAATACGTACAACACATACCAACCAAACATGTTTGGCCAATACGACACCACATACGGTTAATAACATATCGTTGGCAGTTCTTTATCTCAACCGAACATTGGCGGTTCTTCATTTCCCGTTCTACATTTTAGTTTAGATGATATGGAAACAATGTACTCCCCTTAGTTTTCGAAGTCTTATCGTGAGGAGCGGTCTCTCGTCGAAGAAGAATAAGAGACACAAGTCCCGACCTCGAAGAAGAAGACGAACCGAAGACGCCAACCGACCCCCGACGAATAAGACGAACCGAAAAGCCGAGGAACCACGGTGTGTTCCATGGACCATTGAGGAAGACGTTGCATTGTGCAGATCTTAGGTTCGTATATTCGAAGATAGCATTGCGGGTAATACGAGAAAGAATAAGAGGTTTTTCAGTTGAGATCGTGAACCATATGCACGTCACATATCCTATCACCAAGCGTTAGACATATGATATGATTAATGGCAAATGGAAGACCGTGAGTTCGAAAGTTGCTACTTTTTGCTGTGTGTATGATAACGTCTTTCAGATGTACATTAGTGGAGCCAACGACGAGGATTATCTTCAAAAGGCACAAACATAATATCAAGTTGAGTATGGAGTCCTGTTTACACTTTTTCATTGCTGGGAGGTATTAAAAAATGTGATACATGGAGTGGTGTAGATGTTCCAGAATTTATAGCACAAATGGACAAGCATACGAGCAAGAGATACAAGTCAAGCGACGATTGTTCATTCAACACGAGACATTCAGGAGAGGGTAGTTTTAATTTGAATAGCACGGTTGGGGACGAGGAAGATAAAGTGTAGTAATTTTGTCCAAGTCGTCCCATGGGCAGGGACTAAGCAAAGAGGAAAGGGAAAGCGAGGACGTCATCGGCATCTTCAACAACTGGCTTTGATATGGAATCGTTGGCCAAGTTGAGAACGAGTATGCAATGGTCAACGACCTGTACAACCTCTAAAAGGGCCAGAACATGACAGAGTTATTACAAATGAAAAGGATGGAGCTGGAACTCAAGACTAAAGAGCTAAAAATCTGACAAATTGATCAACGTCAAAAAGACGAAGCGCTATATATGTCGACTACTGATAAAGAGTTGAAGCGGGTGATCAGGGCGAGGTAGAACTTGACATTTTAGTTTACGTTTTTTATTTATTTATGTAGTGCTTACGTTTTTAATTCCGTACGTGAACGTTTTTATTATTTCTGTAATGTTTTTATTTTATAAATATATAAAAAAATTGTTTTAACTAATGAGGGTGATGTGACTGATAAGGGTGAATTGTTAGAAGGAGTGAGGGTAAAAGGTAGAGAGAGAAAGCTGATATGACTCTGATGTGTCCGGTGAAAAAATATTTTTTTCGATGACTGATAAAGGTAGCCTAACAGAAAAAGTGATTTCAAAATTTATTTCAAACATAAAAGCTTAATGCTTAATGGGTAAATCTTCAAATTAACTTAAGGATCTTCAACTCGTTGATTAAAAGTTTTTTTGTTCGATGTCAAAAGGCTTTCTAAAATTTTCTTTTGAACAAAATAGTCTTTCTTGTGCCTTCCACCGAAGATGCTCGAGAAATAAGTTAACTCAGACCATCTCTTATCTCTATTAAATATTAGACCGTGTATAATAAGGAAGACGTGATGACGTATAGTATGGACCGCCTCGGCCCACTTATACTACCATAGGCTTCGTAGCTGCTAACAGGCCTACAGCCCATGTATAGCGGTCTCGGCCTTCCGGACCTACGGGTCGCGGCTACGGGCACGCTGTCCGTGGACGTGGTAACTTCATAAGTTATGTTTAAGAGAGGATAACCTAAGTAAATAAGAGATATGCTTTAATTATTTAAATCAGTCATGATAATTACAAATCCTTACAATCTCGGCCGCGTCTTGGGTCGAAAGATACAAAAACCCTAAAGGGTATTCAGCCTATAAAAGGAACCCAATTATCATCGGTACATGTATCTAACAAAACCCTAATTACACTTAATTACTCTCTCAAAATCACATACTTACTCTCACGTCGGAGTCTAATCGTGGGATCCGCTCCCACGATAAGGTTAACGGTGTTTATTTCCTTGTGCAGAGTCCTTCAACGAATTCACTGGGTACAAGAAGGAGGCACTCTATACCCGAATAGCAGCCTATTCGGATCAAACTATACCCAACCTAACTTTTATATCAATAAGACGCATTCATCATAGTTACCTTATCCTTCTCTCTATAACCAGATTTATCATCAATTTAGCAAGTGCTTGGTTCATTTTAAGTAACAAGCACAATAGCCCACGCGTTGCGACGGGACTATATTTTTTTCGTTAGTGTACATCGTGAACGTTAAATTTTTAGTTTTATTCGTAGGTTAACATCGTTTCTTTTTCTTTTTTTGTTTATTTGGGCCTTACGGCACTTCAAGTTTTTCCTTTGTCATTACTAAGGTAAATGGAAGTATTTCAATTTAACGTTTCAGATTATATGAATTTGACTATCAGAAAGTCAATTTGATCACATATTTGTTAAACAACAATTTATATTTAAAATTGATACAAAGAGATTACAAACAATGAACCTGTTAAGTCAACGAATTCGATATCGGGCTGGCCTTCTATGAATTCGATCTCTTTTATCTTTGGTGCATCCAATTCTAAATATTGCAACAAGTTGTGTTGTAACATGTTGACTTTGTTTTACACCCGGTCTCCCTTCAACTCTGACATTCGCCAAATATTGCAGCCCTTTTTCTTGTTAAACATGCAAACAATGTCCATACCTGTTCTTTTTGACATGTTTCAAGTTTACTATATATATACATGAAATACTTCATACAACAAACTGACAAAAATGTGGCGAAACACCATAAGTTACCAACAATCACATTTCTTTTCAAATGACCCGAA